>JAQGAW010000773.1:0-24455 GCA_034698025.1 Phthiracarus crinitus
GTTGAGCGAGAGAGCAAAGAATATGCTCTCTCGCGATCGATGAAATCGTGAGTATTGGGCAGCGGTTTCAAAGTTTGTATCGCACGAAACTTTGTTCATTCGTCTCTTCAGATTTAGCATAGTTAATGCTAAAACACATATGCGCTCTAAATACTCCATCCCTTCTGCGGATGTGAGTTACTGCCATCATATGAGTCACTATTTATAATTATCCCTAACATATACTGCACTATAGGGTCAAAATTAGAAAATCGCTTTCAATATTGAGTTTCATTGAATATGAATATAAATTATTATCTATCATTCTCGTTTAAAAGTATTTTTTTATAACATAAAATCCAAAATAAATGTTAAAAACAATTTTTGATGGTACTATTGAAAATCTTTTATAAAACTTTATCGACAAATTTTAAAAATTTAAAAACTATTTTTTGTCATTGTATAGACAATAAGCTTTTAGCTTTTATACATCTTATAATTATTTTCATCTATAAAGTATTAAAATAACTTAATTAAAAGTGTTCGATTCAATTTTTTGTAGACCCTGTAAATATTACGTTACAATTATTTAATTAAATTCCAAAACTTTAGTTAAATGATGCCCATTTCAAAAACATTATTTATTAAATGAGTTTCGATCGAATTTATTGTTGATATTGTAGTGACACCAAAGTTAACTATCAATAATTACTCATATATTTAAGTACTTATTAGTCTAAATATATTCTCTTATCGTTCATGTCATAGTTCTCTATTCTTTCACTTACTGTATTCAATTATTACTCATTTCTTACTCAATGTTACGCTTTTTAGGGTTACTTAACATATGACTATCGTTTCACATATTAACAATATATAAAATTTAATTACTAAATTTCCCATTAATGTTCCATAAATTTTAATAGCATTTAAGCTATAAGATGTATTGTTGCTCAACTATATTTTATTTTTATTAATTAAGCATTAAATGCTTTAACTGTATATTGATTGAACAATTAAACTAAAATCTTTATAATATTGTTGTTAACAATAGTATAAACCAATTTGACGTCTTTGTAACGCTATGGGAAATCGAAAAAGAACCCGCGATAATCGCGATTTGATCTCTAATGTTATAAGTATATAGACTTGGTTACCATAGTTACTGTAAGGTTCATGACCAGAGCCTCTACTTTTTCGGAAATCCGACTTTTTAATGGTTAAGAAAAACTATCGGAATTATAAATATATGAATTGCTTAACTAATAACAATCAAAGTTAAACCACTTTAAGTTTCCGAAAACTCCGAAAAAATGACATAATTAAAAATTTCAGAAATTCTCCGAATTTTATCCGAAAAATAGAAATTTCAGCTTAAAAGGTTAAATTTAAGTATAGGAAATGATTAAAATAAGCATATAGTCAGTCAGTCTGGCTATGGATTAACCTTATTTAGAAACTATAAGGATATACAATAACTTTAAAACGTTTTTGCAGTGTAATTATTAAGTGCTAAAGTGAAAAACAATGTGCACAATACGATAATATTATATTTAGTATAATATTTTATTAATTTTAATTTTGTTATAATGCCAAAAGTACCAACAAAAACTAAACTTTTTGAAGTTATAAGACAAAATAAAAAAGTTTTAGAATTAAGTGCTGGTCATTTAATGTGTAAAGTTTGTGTTCAACAAATAACCTTTAATGACATACACGGCAAAGATAATGTTAATAAACATTTTCTATCTAAAAAACATCAGTCAAAAATTTCAACAAATGATTCATCGCAAAGTTTTATTGATAATGTTTTCAAAAATAGTGAACTTAATCTTAAAAATGAGTTTTTAATGATTTAACTCATGTTATTATTGAATCAAATATTCCAATAGAAAAATTAATCAACACTTTTTTACGTTCATTTTTAAGCAAGTATACTAATAAAGATATTCCTCATCCTACAACATTAAGAAACAATTATGTCCCAAAAATATATGACAGCATAATTTCAAAAATTCAAGAAAAAATAAACACTGATTCAATTTTCTTAATAGTCGACGAAACATCAGATGTGTGTAATCGTTATGTTATAAATATTCTGGTTGGAACTTTAAATGGTAAGCCATCAAAATCTATGTTAGTTTCGAAAACATTTATTGATCAGACAAAGAATAAAACTGTGTCTCAATGCATTATGAACGCACTTAAAATATTATGGCATAATGAACTTACATATGATAAATTGTTTCTTATTGTCACAGATCAGGCATCTTATATGCTTAAATCTATAGAAAATTTAAAATGCTCAGGTTTAGTTCCTAATTTACACCATATAACATGTATTGTTCATGCAATTCATAGAGTATGTCTAACAATTGCAGATGGAAATGAAGAAATAAATTCATTAATAGTATTAATTAAAAAAATTCTCGTAAAGTCACCGTTAAGAGCTTATCTGTTTCAACAAAAAACTGAACTTAGTTTACCACCAAATCCAGTTAAAACTAGATGGGGTGCATGGTTGCAATATGCCTATTATCACGCTAATCATTATGAAAAAATTAAATCATTTATAGAAGACTTACCAGATTCAAGTAAAGCTATTATTGACGCTAAAAAACTTATTAAAAGCAAAACATTGGAAAACAAACTCTTAAATATACTTGATTTAAAGTTCTTAACAGAAGCAATAAAAGAACTTCAATCAGAAGGGTTAAAATTATCAGCACAACTTGAAATATTGCAAAAAGTTAAAACAAATCTAAGCGGAAAATCTTTGGACAAATTGATTTCATCTCTTAAAAATAATCTAGATTTTGAGAAATTTCAAAAAGATAATGATTATAATTTTAAACTAATTACAAAGTTTGCACCACTTGTTTCGGTTGACGTTGAAAGGTCTTTTTCAAAATATAAAGATATACTATCAGATAAGCGACAAAGTATGACAAAAACAACAATTGAACAGTTAAATGTTATTTGTTTTAATAAATTTCTATAGTGTGTATTTTTAATTACTTTGAAAAACATTATATTATTAAATTCTGAATAAAAATAACTTCCGATTTTTTCCGAAAAACTCCGAAAAAGTGTCCGAAAAGTGTCAATTTTTTGTCCGAAATTCCGACCGAAATTTTAAGGTTTTAGTTCCGAAAAAGAAGAGGCTCTGTTCATGACCTATGCGTGAGTTACAGTATGTATATATTAATGTTTTATGTTAGTGTAGTGTTAGGACCCACAAAAATTATGCTAATGAGAAACCATTTAGACAACGCCCCCAAAATTTTGTTTTTTAATGAAATGATTATATGTGGTGATGTTTGAGGTGACCGGAGGTGACCTTTGACCCCCGACAATATGAAGTTTATGATGACGTAATAACGTGGTATATGTATTGGTATTACATCCGGTACATATCTTGACCCACCCGTAGTGAGCTTTGACCCCCAAAAATGAGTTTAATGTGATGTAATGCTAACGGTTTTGTGTGTATGTGTAACATCATTACTGATAAAGCTTATCAAAAACGCATTATAGTTCATTATATCGCACTATAACGCAGTATAGCGAAGAGTATGACGTCATACTATAAAATTTAAAATCGCGTCATTAATCCACCGAAGTTCGCAATACTGGTTGCTATCAATTTTTTAACCAAAACCTGTTGGACTAAATTAAAAATTACACAATGATGTCTATTATATAATGTTAAATATGTGGACTACTTTTTACTAATAAGATCATATCAATTATAGGAAAATTCACAAAAGCATTAAAATAAAATTTCAATTAAATGAATTAAAATTAAAATTTATTTTATTTGTTCAGTTTTCAGTAAATGAATCAAAGAATAAAATAAAATTACATAATTAAACAGCGATCAGCGGTTTTGTAAGCAACAATTGCGTCATGAATCCACTTATGTTCGCAAAATTGGTTGATATTAATCCGATTATTCTGTTCATCAACCAATATCTGTTTCATTAAATGACCCAAAAGCTGTGAATGCTTATGATAACTCAATAGTCGCAAAAAAGCGTTACTGTATGACTGTTGCGGTGGCTTTACCTGATTATAAGCCAATGCAATATTTCTTCGGCCATACATGAACACCAAAATAATGATACCCAATGACCAAACATCAGCTTTATTGGGATCGTAACGCATTTCAGTCCTTATTCCGCTTCTAATTTCAAGTATTTGTATGAGTATAGCCGGACAGCGAAAGAGAGCAGTTCCGCGATTGACAGTTCCGACAGGAGTAACGCCCGGATCGAACAACATTGATAAACCGAAATCAGTAATTTTATATATAGGGTCTTGGGTTGGATTGAAAATCAATATATTATCCGGTTTGAGGTCCAAATGAGCGATACCTCGCGAATGAAGATGTTCGACACCGCAACTGATTTGTGCCATAATTCGCTTGCACTCATCTTCGCTGCATTGTTTGTTTCTGAGATAAGCGTTCAGATCTCCGCCATCAGCCAATTCCATGAATATCACTGCTGATGACATGAAGGGATTTTCTGGATAATTGTCATAAAATCTGACGATATTTCCGAGTTTAATTACGTTTTCGTGTTCCGCTCTGTCCATTGCCTGCAATTCAGTTTCTATGTAATTCACTTTTATACGTATGAGCCTCTCCTGTGCTTTAGTCATAGGATTTTCGAAAGAATCGGGCGTTACCTGCGAACCAGTTCTTCGCCAAAGAACGTTCTCATTCATGAGTTGTCCTTTCATTCTATAAGATATTGTAATTTCCTGATACTCATCCAACTGTTTCACTTCAAGTGGTGTTCGTAATCTTAATGATGGTATATAAGGAATCGTTACTACTTTTGCCGCATACGTTTCCACAACATTTTCATGAGTTTGTGGATCCATTTGTGTGAACTGACACCTAAACGCTGCGCCAAACGCTCCTTCGCCTAACAATTCCTGAAACGAGTATCCAATTTCATGCAACTTATCGACATGTTCTTGTGGTAAAAAAGTCGCTATTGTTTTGACCGTTTGTATACTTCCGGCTGCCATTATATTTACCAATTTGGATGATAATTCGGTGATAAATAGTTTTATCCAAATTTATTCAAATGATTTGTGATTTTTTTCATTTCATTTTATTTGTTAGTTCAGAGTCTATATATTTGATACTTTTTAATTAAATAATTAATTGTTGAATTCGTTAACAATCGATTTATGAATAGCTAAATACATTATTGTATAGAAAATTAACAATTAATGGCTGACTGCTTTTGTTGTCATTCAACAATATTGTATAATTTAGTTTAACAAACAAATGCACAATAAATATGGTTATTCAAAAAGACTCCTAAAGCGAGATTTAATTAGAAAATAATAACAATAAAAATCTAAAACCAAAATTAAAAAACATAAAACTAACGAAAATAGTTAATCATTTATTATTTTCGGAAATACCACACATCACATCACTTCAAAACAAAAACAATGGCAACAGGAGGTGGTATGCAAAACGTGTCTCAAAACATCTTCGATTATATACCGCACGATCACATCAATAAAATGCGTGAAATGGGATATGAATTTCGAGATTTTTTAGGGAAAGGCGCATATGGAGCGGCATTTCGTTGCGAATTGGCGACCACTGATGCAAATGGAAATCCGACGCTGAAACCAATGGCGGCAAAAGTATTGACAATTTATTACAACCCGTCTTTGCGTCCGCGAACACCAGCAGAGGTGAAACAGTTGAATAAATACGACAAAATCAAGATTACTTATACGATTAAGGGAAAGGAAACGAAGGAAACGGTAAAGTTTAAGAAAGACCCCGCAAAATATGTGCTTCCAGATTGGATCGAGAATCCAATGGGTTCTAAGGATAAAGACTCGATGCGCAGAAAAGTGTCGAGTATTGATAATGAGTTGAAGGCAATGGTTAAGGCGGAGCATCAAAATGTGGTCAAATTGGAAAATGTGCTACAATTTTATGACGAATACGTTGAGAATCCATTTGCCGGTTCTATTGTCATATTCATGGAGTTAGCAGTTGGAGATTTCTTTGACCATTTGGGTAATAGTTTGCACACCGAAGACCAGACCAAACAAATGATAGCTCAGATCGCTTGCGGTGTCCAACACCTTCACTCTCACAATATCGCTCATTGCGATCTAAAGACGGAGAATATTCTGGTATTCAGGGATCAGCACAACAATCTGGTATTAAAACTCACTGATTTTGGTCTTTCAATCTTAACTAAACCTAGTGATCCCCCAACAGGTACTGATTTGCGCGGAACTGCAATGTTCTTGTGTCCATCTCAGCTCAAACAGTTCTATGACGTACAGAAGGGTAAGCGAACGGAAATGCGTTACGATCCGACTAAAGTTGATATGTGGGCATTGGCTCTCATCACTATGATTGTCAAGTATTGTAATGGAAATATTCAACAAATTTATGAAAGAAGTGCTCGTTCCACAAGTAAAGGCAGATTCAGTAATGGTTACTTGAGATTCTTGAGGGGTCAAAGGCCATCACCAGATATGATTGATTTGATGAGTCATGTGATCGTTGAAAATCCTGATCAGAGGTATGATATCAATCAGTTTTGCGATCATCAGTGGATCAGAGATGCGGTGATCGCTCACAAAGCGACGTATACCACAACACCTACACCTCCATCACCATTACCATCACCGCCGCCATCACCGCTACGAATGACACCACCACCGCATTAATCGGACTGAGATTGTGGTAAATGTTTAAATGTGTAATTATATAGTTTTATTTAAATCATTGATTCTTCTATTGATTTGTGATCATATAAAATAAATTCATTTCTTAACTCATTTTTATCAGTTTTTATGTGATTTTACTTTAATTTATGTATATATTAGTCAATAAGTCGTGTTTCCTTTTATGAATTGTGTTGGCTTTAAAATTGAATACTGAGAAACAGTTAACAAATTTTATTTAATAAAACTTGAATTAAGTATAGTTTAAATATCAATGATTATTACAGCAATTATCAAGCATTTAAATTAAATCCGTTAATTTGATTTTAATGTTTTTCGAAAACTGATTAAATATTCTTACAGTAAACCCTTGACACGTCGAATCTTTAATAGTTGTCGAATATTTCCTAATGAGTTCGTCATTCGCATACAACCAATCAACAAGTTGTTGCATTGTTTCATCGCATTCGTCGTGTTTCCATATCTTAGGAGTCGGTCTTTCATTTCGTTGATAATAGTCGCGAACATATTTAAGTTTTACAGACCAGTACCAGTGATTTGACTCTATCACTACGAATGAGTGATACATGAATAATCACTGATAGAGTTGCCATTCAAACAGTTTATGCGAATAAATTCAAATATATTCGGTTATAGTTTATATCAATCAATTCAGAAAATCTTTGTTTTAGCACTTCATCAGAAATGGTGTAACCGAACCCATCCGATTGTGCTTCGGGATCGAAATAAACGTTATGACTCCACCCAATCAACTTGAAGATCCACTTAAACTTGAAATTCCGTTTCTATTGAATGGTTTGAATATTTACTTATAAAACAGTTACCTATATATAATATAATATAACCCACAATATAGTTGAGCAACAAAAGAAACATTAATTTAAATTCCAATAAATAAATAATGCAATAAAATTTTGACTAAACTATTGAAATAACTCGGAATATACTACAAAGAGAGCTCTTTATGAAAATAAAATACACAGAAATACGGAGACACGGACATACGGACATACGCACATCAGACATACAGACACAGACATGCAGACATGCAGACATGCAGACATACAGACATACATATAAGTTAGATGAATATTTTAGTTTTTATTTTTTATTTTGAATGTAACAAATTATAAATATTATTATTTTAATAAATAAAAAAATGCATATCACAGGCAAAATTACAAATATTCGATTATTCTTTGGTTAAGGTTCAAAATACAAATAATTTAAGATAATACTTGTTGATTAAATTGAAAATGAATAAAGTAGTTTAGAACCGGATAACTGTTTCCACTTTATGTTAATAACTCATGTGATGTTTTATAGATAAAAGAATTAATCAATTTCATTATGTTGAAAGACCAAGAAAAAGCTTATGTCGGCTAAAATATTTATTTACAGATTTAATGTGTTTCTTATGAATTAATTAGGTTTAAAATTATAACACAAGAAAGTATTTAATTATCTGAATCAATATTTGAAGAAAATGACAATTGTTCAACAATATGTTATTAAATTATCTCAAAATTCGAAATCAGGATTTAAAGTAAAATTTATTTATATTTAAGATAAACCGACTTTACCTATATTATATGTGAGAATTATTGTAATTACTTAAATATTTTTGGTTTTTTACGATAATAGCCTTTATATTAAAAACACTCAAATTGATAAGTACTACAACACCTACTTTTAAAAGAATAGTTTTTATTGAGATATAAATTAATAGACAGTCGCCTATTATTTCATTGCATTTTGAAAAGAGATTTACAAAACATTTGTTCTATGAATGATGATTTTAGAATATTTTATTTCCTGTGCCACGTATTATATTTAAGTATAATTGTCATTATAAAAATTAAACTGTATCTATGAATTTATATTAACAATCAAAGTTTAACAATGCAAACAGATGAAAATTTTAAACGAATATTAGAAGGTATGGTTAACAAAAAAGAGTTTGATCGAAGAAAATCGGAGTTATCGCAAAATAATAGTGATTACTATAACTTTACACCGCCACCACTGCCTCCTAAGTCTAATAAGTATAAATAAATCATTTATTTATATTTTATGATCTTAATAGATTATATGTTTCAGAACTCTCGAGAAAATTAGCAATACGTATGATGAAATTTATGATGAAATCAACGTAAGCCCTGACTACTATAACGGAAATTTTGACAATAATAACAATTTAAAAACTAAATATGAGAGAGATAAAAGTAGTTTTCAAAAGAGTGGATACTCGAACAACAATTCTGATGGATTTCACGATTTTAATAATCAGAATTCTTATCCTAGAGGTAAAAATATTTTAAACTAAAAAGTATTAAACTTAATTATTTTAATGTTTAAAACCATACAATTAAATTAACTAATTTATAAAACAATGTCTTATTGCCTTTTTATTAATATAAAAATGATATATCTTGTAGATTATGTATTGATCTCAATTTTAAGTAAAGTTTCCAAGTGATAGGTTAAAACTCAGTTTAAACAAACGATTTATTTGTTGCATTTTGGTTGTTAGCGGTTTTTTTTAAAAAATAAACAGATAATTTGCAAAACCGCCAATTAGATTTTTTTAAATATTTAAAATAGATTTTTATTATAATAACTAAAAAATTATAAATACCTAAAAAGCATTATGTTTTTAAATATTTTGAATAAATACATATTTTTAGCACTATAATTAATTATCGCTTTAAGTAGCTTTAAAATTTGAACAAAATAGCATTAAAAATAGAATTATATCCAATAAATTAAAGAATAACTATAAAAAAAATAAATTTTGAAAATTGTGTAAAATAAATTTTTCGTTTATGTATTTTTCCCTATATTTTTTAAACAAAATTTTATGGGGACCCAAAAAATAAATCATTTAATCTAGACACTAATCCATTTAATTAAATTGCATATAAACTAGCAAATAAGCATTTATAGCGATAATCAGTAAAATTAGCAAAAATAGCAATAATAAATATAGTTAAAACGATTCATCTTTATTTTATTACTTACAAAAATACAGTTATAACTTTTAAAATAAAATAATTGCAAATTTCTACCATTTTTAGGCTATATTTATTATATTAATTCATCAATATATAATTAATAAATATTTTTATTAATACTATTATTTTCAAAGTTTTGTATATGTGAATTTATGAATAGATTTAATTCTCAGATAAAAATATATAATTTCTATAAAAATCTGAAATATTCTATAAAAAGGTATTGATATTGAAACTAAAATTGGCCTCATTGTTGAGAAAAAGGTGAGGGAACATATTCAAATGGCAAGTAGAAAATTTCCATCATATTCGTCAGAGAAATTAATAAAGCAAAATAGTTTATCTGAAGCTGAAATTAATCGAATGGTTAGAAATTATATGGATAATGCTTTCAAATCCGCTGATAGAGTTTCAAATGAAATTTATAGCTCTACAGATATAAATCAAAACCGAAATCAAGATATGAATAAATTAATTGAAAAAGAGGTGAATAATCGCGTTGAAAAAATTTTAATTGCAAATATGAATCAAACAAAAGCTAAAAGTAAATCAAATGAATTCGGTGTAACAAATGATGAAAACATTATTGAACAACAAGTTCAATCACGAATTTTAGAAATAAAAGAAAAAGAACGAAAGGAAATGGAACATAACAGATCTCTTGAAGAGATGGAGAAACGCTTATCAAATATGTTTATGGAAGGTTTACAGCAACAGAGAGAACAGTTTCAGAAAGAAAAGAATGCATTCTTAAACAAAACGAAGAGCAATGAGCAATCAATTTATCAAGCAATCAGTCAAAATAAATTAAATTTTCAAAACGATTTGAATGAGCTTAATAATTCAAGAAGTAATCAAAAGAAAAATTTTCAACCAGAAGTTAATTTTGGGAGTGCAAGAGGAGGAGAATATCATATCTTACTTCTCGGAGGAACAGGAACTGGTAAATCAACATTAATTAATACTATGGCCAACTATTTTCTTGGAGGAAGTTTAGAGAATCCTAAAGTTGTTATTCCAACAAAATATTTTAGATCTACAGAATCAGGTTTCTAAATATATTATCTTTAAATTTTAAAAATATTTTAAACATTAAAAAACAGGTTACAGCAGTCAACATTCAGAATCAGCTTTAGATGATGTGACAAAAAGTAAAACAACAAAGTGTTTGACATACACTTTCACACATCCGAATAACAGATCACTTAAGTTTGTATTCATTGATTCTCCGGGTTTAAGCGATACTGAAGGCACCAAACAAGACGATAAAAATATTGATGAAATAATCAATTCGGCTATAAATGCTGGTAATTTATCAGCTATTATTGTAATAGCAAATGGCACTGAATCGAGGGTTACGCCTTCAATTCGGAACACACTGGTCAGACTTGCTAATAACTTACCCGATGAACTGATTGATAACAATTTATTGCTTGTTTTGACAAAATGCTCAAAACTTAGCGCTTCATTTTCTGAAGATGCATTCGCTGCCGAAATTTCAAAACCGAAGGTAAATATTTCCTTTTGTTTCATATACACTCTAAGTTATATTAAACTTTGAATATTACAATCTTACATAAATATTTATTAAATCTTCGAAAATTTATCATTTATGTATTATAAAAGTAGCACAATAAATCAAATTAATATATGATAAATAAAACCACTTTTAGACTCAATTTAAAATTTTTGTTTAATTTTAAATTATAATCATTTTTAATTTATTTAATCAGTTTAACGAACTTTTAAATAAAATTGTTTTATAAGCTTAGAAAAGTTTTTTTTATTATTTTTAAAGTAATTTTATTTTGTTATTATTAATAAAGATCGTTAATAGTAATAAAAACAATTTTTGTAAAACAGATTTAATCTACATTTTTTCTCTTTTATTTGAAAATTATCAATTTTAGAAATTCTGGCATTTCAAGCATTTAATTTTAATATTAGCAAAAATAACAATAATAGATGCTTTTATACAACTCCTATTTATGTTTTACATTCTAAAATGTCCAAAATAAATTATCAAATAAAAATTAGAAAATGTTATCATTTTTAGGCTCTTACTGTCAATTAAACATGAATTTAATTTTCAAAATATAGGAAGTGTATTACATGGACAATCAAGCATTTTGTTCTGATCCAAAAATATGGCAAATTGATTCAGACGCGTATGAAGAGTTACAGTTAAAATGGAAACAATCGCACAGAACTTTCGATAACTTATTGAAACATATAACTGGAATGTCAAATACTTCAACTGATTCATTCAAAAATATGAAGGATCTTAGAAATAAATTAAAAGCAGAGATCTCTACCATATCTCAAGACATCGCAAACATCCAAAAAGTTCAGGACAGTCTCGAAGCCGCACAAAAAGCCGCGCAAAAGACTGGCGATCAAAAAAACTCTTTCTCCAATTACACACAATCGGAAACTATAACCTTAAAATCTATTTTACCTGCCGATTATCATAGCACAGTTTGCACAACTCATCTGATACAAGACATTATTTGTCATGAGGGATGTGGGTTAGAATTCACTGAACAAAGTGGTAATGATTATTTTTCGGGTTGTGCGTGCATGCGTGGTAACCAAATATGTTACGAATGTGGTTGCGGACCCACAAGGTATTTAATTTTGACAAATACATTTTTTTCAGTTATATTGATTTAAGTTTATATGTCTGTCACATTATTTATATTTATTAAAACTTTTTATGGATTTTACAGATTATAAAAATATATTAAGGGAATTTAACTATTCTTTGTATTTAATTAGGACATATTTGAAATTTTAATATTGAAGGATTTTAAAATTACTCATCCATTTTTGAAAAGGTCAACAATTTTTTTATAAATTTAAAATTTAAAAAAAAATTCTTTATAACAAATTGTTGTAAATAATACTTCATTGATTTCTTAGAAAGTTTTATTCTGTTGAAGTTCTGCTCTCATGTAAGAACATCACAAATTTTGTTATTCTGGCACTATTAAACTCAATTTAGTTAAATATTGAGAATATTTTAAATCAAAAATTAAATGATAATGTGATTTATTAAGCATTTTTTATTTTATTTCATTTTTGATTTTCTTCATCTTATGTTTGCCAATATTTATTAAATTTTTTCCTTTTTAAGCCTATTTTTTAATCGTTATTAGACTATTTTTTAAAAATTGTTTTACCGTTTTTGTAAATTTTTAGCGTATTTATAACTATAATAATATAAATATTTACTTATAAGTCATTATCACGCTATGGTAAAACTTGAAACTAAAACAAACACAATTCAAAAAGTTCTCGAAGATATGAAGGCTCAATTCGAGGCCGCAGATGCTGATTACCAAAAATTTAATGCTGATCAAAATAATTTTCAATCATCATTAAATCAATTACAAGCAGCTGTTGATCAGAAATATCAAAAAATTCATCAATTATGTCACGATTTAAGCAATATATGTTCGCGATTTAATTTTGTTGATGAGCTTCACGCGAATATCGAAAACATGAAACAGGATGCACGGACTATAAAGAATTCTAGTTTAAGACAGAATGCAGAGGATGAAATAAAAAAACTAGTTAAATTAGCGAATGATTTGTCTTCAAATCAAGGTTCAAAAAAAGTAAAACATTCCACAACATCTGTTAGTTCTAATAATACAATCGCTAGTAATTTTGGTTCACAAAACATTACCCAAAATAATTCTAAAAAGACTGCTAAAGGCATTTTTAAAAATATTTTTAAGTAAATTAATTATTTTCAAATTATTACTAAACGAGTCTGTTATTATCTAAATAATATAAGCTTATTATTTTTTTTAATTATTAAGCTAATAAGAGTGGAAAAGGCATTTTTTTAAAAAATATTTTTAAACGTGAAAATAGATTTTATGATAATTATTAATTCAAATAAATAAAATAATAATATTACTTTTAGAATTATTTTATTTGCATAAATTATATCTATTATTAAATATTATAATAATATCATTTGTTACTGATTTTATTATTCGTAATGTAGTTGTACTAAAGTTGTACAAAATTGTACAAATATTTACTCATCATTTTTTAATTTAATTATAGGTTTTATGCTTTTATGAGTCCATTTATTTCTTGAGTTTCTCTTTGAGTAACAATTATAACGACAAATAATTAATGCCTTTATGATTTTTTCGAGTTTGCGATAATCGTAAATTGACTTTTGTTGAAGCAATTTTATTTTATTTTCGATTGCTAGTAAAGCAATGTTTGATTATGCTATGACTTAACTGTTGTAATGGCTTGTAATATAATTATTTAAACAGAAAATTAGTTTTGTAGATCTGTCATAAGTAAGAAATATGTGAATCATAAGATGGAATTATTGAGAAAAAATTAATTAGCCTGTTTAGTATTTTGTTTAATCTTTTCATTTTATATAAATTGATTATATTTAATAATTATCAAATATAATTGTATTAAATATGAAAACATTATGGACACAAAAATTTTAATTTAATATAAAATTTTTTTAAAAATAAGATATATGTTTTGTTATAGAAAAAGTCAATATAATTTAGAGATGAGCAGATTCTGATCCTTGAGGGTTATAATAAAAACCAGAACCTGAAAATGGAACTCACAGAACATTTTGAGAATCGGACTTAAAGCTTTTTCAAGCATCCGAATGGGGTCCGTTTTGAACTGAATTTATTGCTTCTATTTATTCTGTTTTCTGCTATTATATACTGGATTCATATGCCTTTCATTGTAGTTTATGGGAATTTTGAGTTTATAATTAAGCTTATGTTTTCATATGTTTTAATTATATTCGTTGCTGTTTTCCTTTTCATGAATAACACCGCATCCTCTGTAAGCTATGAGACCGGTAAGTCTTATAAGCTTTTGAATCGCATATTTGTGAACAAAGCAAACAGAAAATTAAAGACTTGTCAACGAATTAAAGTATTTTTAAGTTCAATTTTTAAGAAAAACTCTGTTTTTTAAAACTAAATGTTTATATTTTATTTAGCTTTTAGTATTTATCGAAATTAATGGCAAAAAAGGAGGGGGATTTTATTGTTAGAAACTGTTTAAGTCATAATATTTTCGCTGCTATGAAGTAAAGAAACACATTTTTTCTTTGAACGTTCTATTTATTCCTTGATTTTATTTTGTTTACGTATAGATCATTGGCTTTAAAATCGCTTACTTTTTGAAATTAGTAAAACTCGAATACAAATTATAACAATCTAATCTTAATTTGATTAGCATTTGTAAAATAAATATGTTTAACGAATTAAAATGCTATTATTTAAATGCATTTCAAAAAACTTTTTAAATTAATTTTGAAACGTGTAAATAAAAAATCTCATCAAAACCAAGTTTGACTAACAAACTGTTTTGCGGCATTTATGTGAAAAACCACAACCGATATATGCTTTTTCAATTGTTCAACAATAGCATCAATACTATCATTGTCTCCTTGTTTCTTAACTTCCATATATTGCCACAACAAGTCGTGAATACCGGGAAAGTTAGTTTGTCTATAGGAATCGAGAGCACTCGGGGCTAATATTACGTGTTTATTAGTTGGGTTAATGGGTAATCCCTGTTCGTCTATGAATGCTCTTTCAATTAACATCAATATGTCGTTCGCTCGTCGAACCATTAATACGCTGTAAAATTAGTGAAAAATATTGTTTTAAAGTTTTTAAAACTAACTGATAAGTATTTTCAATTTACTTTGTTAAGTCAATGTTACGCATATCGTTAACAAAAAGATTAACTGCTAACTCGAAATTTTTCACTGATGATATCAAATGATCTAAAAAATGAATAATCAATCAATACGTGAATCAAATAATTAGAAAAAATAGTTAAAAAACAGCTGTTGGAAGAAATAAAATGTGACTCTGTTTAAAATGTATATAAATAATATAACCGAGTGTTATGTTGTTTGATTGAAATATTTGCTGATATCCGCTGTTTTCAATCAGTTCTCTAACGGAATCATTTAGAATAACGGGATAGTATTCGATGCTAAGCGGAAGTAATGCGGTGTCAGATAACGCTCGCACTAACTCTGCCCAAACTTGTGCCACAGCTTTATTAAACTAAAATTTTAATAACTATTTTAATGCATGAAAACTTAATAAACTTACTATTAACATATCATAGCCTAATAACTTACCAAAAATCCGCGATCCATTAAATTCTGCTGAATATTAAATGTTTCATACATCGTATGATAATTAGGATTGCAGATCATATTTAGTTCGCATCTGTACCGCATGTCAATGATGGGTACACCACTGATCTGCAGAAAAGGTCTAAAATCACTGCTACCAGAAGGAGGCGCTATAAGAGGCACGGAATGACCGGAAATATTCCACGGCTGTCTGTGAGCCCACGTGTCATATACAGTCACACGACCAGAATTAATCTCATTCGGGTCTGGATTTGACACTTTTTCGGAAGCGTTCCACAAAACGCTGTATAATAATGGTGTTGAACCGGCAGCCAAAGTATAATTACCAGTAACAGCGCTGTCAACATTGATATACGCCACCGCTTGTGACAACAATAACTTCTGATTTTGTTGTACCCATTCGTGAGATCCAGTCAACGCGTATTCCTCTGCACCCCAACTCGCGAAAACTATGCTTCTTCTCGGACACCACGAATGATCAGTAACCACATTAGACACGGCTTGACTTAATGCAAGCAGCGCTGCAGTTCCGCTGTGCGGATCAATCGCTCCAAAAGTCCAATCATCGCGATGATTGCCGACGAGTACGTAACGATCCGGTTCTTCACAGCCACGTATTATACCGATCACATTGTATAGCGTACTCATTTCTAACCTATTATTAACTTCTAAAGTTACGCTGTTATTATTGACAAATCCTGGACCGATATTGTAATTGATATCAAGCGCTCCCTTCCAGTCTGAGTTATTCACTGTCGGTCCTGTTAAGCCCTCGAGAAAATATTTTGCGTCTCCATAGCTGATACAATGAGCGGGGATTTTTGGCAATATTGCGTCTTCTATTGGAATTCTATACGCAGATTCTATTTGAATAAAACATTCAATAATAATAATTATAAATTATACGCTTTTATACCAATTGATGGATAATCAGGCGTTAGAGGATCGCCATCTCTCATAATAGTAGAACCTCTTTGTGCTCCACTCGGAGGTAAAAATACCGAATGGGGATAAGTGTTATTGACATTTCCATCCGTGTAATCAATAGGATCACTATATATGATCAAACCAATAGCACCATTGTCTTCTGCGAATTTTAAAATATTTCCGCGAAATATCTTCCCAAACCTGGCGATCGCTATCCTATCCTTCACACTAATGTTCAATTGCCTCAGTGTGTCGTAATCCTCTGCTCTGCCGTAATTCACGTAAACTAGTTCTCCCTTAATCGGTTGATTTTCTGGGGTAGAGTTTGCGTACGCTAAAAATGGTGGATTACTTTTGTAATATGCCTGTTCAGAAGGTGTTGCCGTTAACGGATCTTCGTATAGACTTGAACTGAACACGTAATTGTTATTTTGATCGACTATTCTTACCTTAAAAGTTATTAAATTTACAAATACTTTGCGCTTAAAAAATTATTGATCATTTAATTAATATTATTAATAATTATACCACATTAGGTTTATCGGGATTGTTATAAGATAGTAGAACATTATACGTTACAATATTGGCATCTAATTTCATACTTTTCCATTGTTGCTCCACATATTCAGCCAACTCTTTGTCTTCTGGTGTACCCGACAGATGCGGTTTCTCTGTTATTTTCCTACAATTTTTAGTTTTGCATAATTTAATGCTAAAGTAATATTATTTGTTTGATGTAATCGTAATCACCTCAACCAGCTCTCTATTTGTTCTGGCTTTACATTTTCAAACAATTTGCTTCTTATAAATTCAACACTTAACTCAAGATGTGGGTCATTAGGCGTATTGTTTTGCCCATTTTTCATCACAAAATAAGTGATCAAAAAGCTAACTAATAAGCCGAACAAAGCACACGCTGTGCTGAAAAACACGCATAACTTTTGTGATACACATTTAGCCGATGGATCGGCATAATTGACTTTAGTAATAGTCATATTTTTACAGTAACGTTAACTTTTTTAAGTGAAAATTTTGTTTTTTGTTTTCCTATTATTTCTTGTTATAATAAAATTCCTAAATTATATTATATTTTTTCTGTGGTCTTTTTATGATGAGTACGATATTAAAGAGTCGTAAATGTTTACATTGTGCGATAATGTGTGCGTTTGAAAGCCTAGATATGAGCTAATTTAACAATAAAACACTTTTCACGATATTATGTGCCAAAAAAGTAGTTCATCAAAGTTCATGCCAAAAGTTTATTAACGTTATATCCAAAACTATGCACTGAATTTAAATAAGACAGAATAAATTTGGTCTAAAGTTTGTAAAGTCTAAGATTAAAATTCAAGAATAGTTGATATAACAAGTTAGTCGGCAATTAGAGCTTAATTATATGTCATAATATAAATTAATAGCATATCATTTAGTATCTAATATTAACCTATTATACGATATTATAATTTAATAGTGTTGTTTATCTCGCTTTATAGTAATCATGGTTACATTTTCTAATGACAACCATTGATAACTATGTTAATTTTTATCTTCAAAAAAAATTGGCAAAACATATGCAGTACTGTATAAGCAAAATAAACTTTAGCTTAATTATTAAAGTAAAATTAATATAAAATGAGTGACGACACTAATAATGATTTATCGAATGTTATAAACGAAGACACTGTCGATGGCGTCATTAACTGGAAATTAAGACTACAAGAGCTTGCTTTGAAGAATCAATTCGAAGTGAAATATGACGATCCAATGATATTGGATGAAGAGGATGATTATCCACTATTTAAGGTGACGTGCAGAGTGAATATTAACGGCGAAGAAGTCACTGGTGTGGCGTCGAGAAGAAATAAAAGTAACGCACAACAAATTGCGTCGAAAAAAGCGATCGAAAAGTTAGAGCGTAATAAGGAAACAGAAAACGTGGAATTGATTAAATTTTATTCGCAACTCTCGAAAAATGAAGAGGTGTCCGCTTATCTTCAAACGGACACCAATCACGTTAAAAAGTTAGATAATGTTTTATCGCTTATCGGCTGTAGTGCCGAATATAATTTATCAGATGATTATAAGAATATTTTACTTAAAATTGTTGTGAGAGGAGAGGGAAATAATACTATAGTTATGAACTTAGTTGAAAAAATTGAAGAAAATAATGACACAGATCTATCAAAGGAGCAATTGGCGCAAAAAGCTATTAATATTATTAAAATGTTTATTTAGTTAATTTAAAATTTTTAAATTAGGCTCAAAAACTTTTAAAATTTTTTATTTAATTATGGTAAGTCAAGTTTTTATATAAAATAGTTTAACGAATTATTTTAAAAATGAATAAATTGTTGTTAAAAATCAGGTGACGTGTGTTTTATTTGCAGCAAAAATATTAAAAATTATGTGTGTTTATCGCTTATCTTTTTTGCTGATTAACGCACAGCACTGTTCATTCTAGATTATTCTTGTAAAACAATGCATTATCTATTAATGCCAAATAATTTCCAGTTAAGTATGCAATACCTGTTAATGCATATAAATGTGCGAATTAATAAGCATTAGAAATTATTTTACTCAAGTTTTTTATATAATAAACAACAACTTCTTATTTAAATGGAGAATAAGCCAACGGAAGAGTTAATCGATAACTTGAATGATCTAACATTAACTGAAAATGATGACACTGTTGATGGTTCTACTGGTGAAAAGATTTTCAATTGGAAGGGACACTTGAATGAGTTGACGCAGAAAAGATCTATTGTCGCGATATTTTCTCCGCCCGTCAAATCAGGAAGAGATCATACGCCAGAATTCCAGGTTATATGCAAAGTAACATATGATGGTAACGATATCGTCGGTGTTGGAGTGGCTGGTAATCGAATAATGGCTGAACAATTGGCTGCTAAAGAAGCGGCTGAAAAGTTGAAACTCGTTTCCGATGATAACGAACCGGAAGTATCTGTTGGTTATAAAGATGCGTTCACTGATAATAAAGAGCTACAAAAATTTTATAACACTCTTGTGAATAATGAAGAAGTGGCTGCTTATCTGAGAGGCGAACAAAACAATAAGAAAACATTAGAAAATATATTGTCGTTAATTGGATGCAAATTCGAAATGGTTTTAGGAAATACGGAGAATAGTGTATTGCTTAAAATAATGTTAAGAGACAATGAAAGTATTAATGTGATGAACTTGTTTGCGGTTAGCGATCAGTCATCGGATGAGGCAAAGGAAAGAGTCAAACAAAAGGCTGTTAATATATTTAAAATACTAATTGACAATTGAATTTAAGCCAAATTAAATTATTTTTAACTATTATAAAATTAAATAAAAATTCGTAAAATCAAAATAATAATTGTAATTTCAAAATTTTTTTTATTGAACTAAATAAACATGATTTGATTTATTTAAGGGCAAAAAAGCTTGACGAGTGAGTGTTCATAAATAGAATACTTAAATAGCCATTCATAACGTTTCAGGATTAGTCAGATTTGCCAATGATTTTTAACGGAATGTTACTACAAATTCCCTGTTATTAACCATTAAATTTAGTGCGAATTTTGAAAACTGCTAATCCAACGAATCTTTCAATACATTTAAATATTAGTAAACTTTTTTGATACTATTTTTAATCGAAACTGTCCATATAAATGAACAAAATCCTGTTACTGCGCTTTCCCTTCGCCAATAACACTGGAATTTGAAAGCGTTACTAACGCGCACTGCACTGATAACAACTTTAATTCGCAATAACGCGTAACTCACCGTAAACCGAACCGTTGCGCGTTTTTTCCAATTCAAAGCAACGAATGATTGAGTGAATACGCGTTTATTCTATTTTGATGTTTGCGTAAACAAACATTCATTAGATAAGCATTAGATAATCATTTGTTATCGATCTTAAATGGCACCGAAAAACAAGAAACTGAAGAATCAAATCAATTCGGACATCAAATTAGTTGATTACGTTAATAATGGTAATATGAATATGAATATGGATGAGAATCAAAACGATTTCATAGATATCGATGAGATTATGGCTCAAATCAGTGCTCAGTGTTCGTCACTCAATGCCGAACAAACATCACATCAAACTCCAAACCAATTATCCAAACAAACCGCAAATGTGTATCAACAACAACAACAACAACAACAAAGAACACATCAATTGGTTATTTATTCGGAAATGATTTGCGATGAAGACGAGTCTATCGACGATGAACAGGAATTGTCGACAATATCGGTCACGTGTTTGAAATGCGATGGCGTTATCGATAACATTTCCGAAGCGATTAACTGCGGAACGTGTGATCATTGGCATCATTGCGCGTGTGTTGGCGTCAAACCGCAAACACTCGCTATGTTTATGTCTGATACTCGATTCAAGTGGTTGTGCCACAACTGTGCCATAACCGGTCCAAACAAATCGTTCATTAATATTATCTGAATTATCTGTAAATATTTCCAGTTTTGTTTTGTATAATAATCTATACTAATCTGTAATCTATTACTATTTTCGACGCAAACTAGTCATCATTTAAAAAAAGTTTTATTTATTTAAAACAAACAAATAAAACAAAATAATAATATCTTATTATCTTTTAATCAAAAAATTAAACTTAAAAATCTTTATTCATATTTTTTTGGAATAATAATTACTAGAAAATACATATTAAAAATAATTAAGAATATTATGAATAATAATAAAAAACAGTTAACCAATTCTGACGTCAACAATCACATCATTTTCGTCCAAATCAACATTGATTCGGTCTTCTCTGTAGTCCGTTGTCCAGCAATTGTTTGGCCGCAGAACGCGCTTCGGTTCTGGCAGTTGACTCTCTATTTCTGGGCTGAACTTCTTGCCGATCAGTTCCCGTTTCAGTTGTTCGATATTAATATTGCTGCCCATATTTAATAAATTATATATTTATGATATCCTTTTAAAATATAATGTTTAGAAAGTTTATTATTTCTATTGCTATTTATATCGATCAATACGCGCCTAAATTTCAGACTAACTCGTAAATATTCAGTTTATAAATAGTCACACTCAGACTCAACAGTGAATGCTGACGTGTTTTTAAATGTATTTATAACAGCAGACTCTGGCAGAGTGTTAGTCATTCCGTTTGTGCTTAGAGGTACTTATGTCGCCATTGGCTGATTGTTTAGTGCAGATGTGTGTGGTGTGTGCGCAGATGTTATACCTTACTGTAAATCAATACAATTTTCTGTAGATGTTGTTTGGTTAATGAGTATTTATATTGTTTGATCGGTTATCTTGTGTGCAGTAAAAAAATATTTATTACAGAATTCCTGAGCTCTTCACTAAAGGCGTCGTTTTTGTGGTTGTTTTTTATTCCGTTCCTGATATGATAAGAATTTTTTTAAGCAGTAGGTTAGTGATGAAAGTGAGCTCAAAAACCCGAGCTTTAGCTGAGCTGAGCTAATCAAAAATTTTCAGAGCTGAGCTTAATTATTTCCAGCTCTAAATATTTTGAGCTGAGCTGATGAGCTGAAATTTGTCTTTATAATTATATTTTTTTTATAAAAAATTGTATTATACTTTAAAAATATTTTATCGTTACTTGAAGATATGTTTTAGCAGTCGATACTTTAATATAAATTAAAGTTAATTTGAATACATGTTTCGCAATGGGTTACTCCATTGCCTTTTCAATTCAATAACTGAATAATGTGTGTCTGATGTGATGCAAACAGAACTTTAAAACATTTGTTTATTTTAATAAAACATTCCATAATTCAAAACCATAGTACAAAAAACTTTCATATATAAGTTGGTAATTTATTATATTATATTATAAATTATAAATTGGAAATTAATAATTTTGTCAAAAAATGATAAATATAATGAAAGAATTTTCTTAGAATCTTATCATATTAAGAAACATCAATTATTAAAAAAAACCTCTTATGAATATTGACAAACCAGTAATACCTTCACAATATTACCCACTTATGAAAATTAAATAAAATGCTTTGTTTAATATTTTATTAATATATATATTTTAAATGTTCCCTGTTTTATTGTTAAAAATTTAAAGAACAGGTCCTTTAGGGACCTGTTCTTATACCTAAAGTATGAGCTAAAACACAATAACTTCTATTAGAAGTTATATATGAAAGTTTTTTGTACTGTGGTTTCGAATTATGGAATGTTTTATTAAATTAAACAAAAGTTTTAAAGTTCTGTAATCTCATAAGTTCTGTAATAAATAAGTTCCTCACATCGCTTCGCTATTCTATAATTAATTTCAATTAACGTGTTCTCATATATCTGCCGGAATTTAATTAATTTCATAAATATTTTAAACAAGATTTTTTATGTATTATTTTTATTCGAATTAATTTCATATTTAACTATTTAATACTACCGATTGTAATATATTTTTGACAAATTCTTGTGTAACAATATTTTTCAGAAGTACCCAGTATTTCATTTAATATTCTTTGATTAACGAAAATTTAATATTTTATTTAAAGTTATAATAAGAGAACATTCCAAATATCATGAGACATACTCGTTATTTAATTCAATTAACTTTCGTCGTTAAATCAACATCGAAGTTATCATACGATAAAAAAGAGTTATAATATTTAAACGTTTAGAGCGTAAATATTTTAATTAAATCTGATTCATATTAGAGTAGTAAATCATATGTTCGCATTAAACTTAGACAAATGTTACGCTAATTTTTATTTGAATATGAAGTAATATAATGTATTTTTTGCTAAAGATTATAATAATTAATTATTAAAATAAGAATTTTTTACGCTTATTTTTTGTAATGTTTGCATTCGTCATAATAATGTATATTAATATTGACTAGTTAATCGAAACTAATATTCAATTAAATTTAATATATTGATGTATTAACTTCTAAATAAACTCACTTTAAATGAGATGAGATATTTAATTTGATTTAACTGGAAGTGTTTGCTACGTTGTACTATAATAAAGAGTTAAAATTCATGAGTTAGTATTTTTTAAATATAAATTTATTTGATTTGAGCGGTTTTAATGTTTTATACATTAAAAGGTAAATTTCATGCAATATTTTGCATTTTCTTATTTACTGATTCAGTTTTTTATTGTAATTATGTATTTCATTTACTAATCTAAATTTATAGTAATCGTAACTGAGCTAAATGTGAATTTTAATAATAAATTTTTATTTAAATCAATAAAATATACGTAACTTGCATTATATTATTTTATTGCATTTATATGCTAATACACTTAAATGCTAATAATATACTATGGATTCCTATGCGAAGGCTGCTGCAGACCACTTGACTTAACAAAACATTTAAAATTCGCTTCTGGTTTTGAACATCTATTGAAGCATTTAAGTCATCCTATGCTTAGACCACTATATCTTTATTTTTTCTTAGTTTACTATATCAAGATTAATTAATTTATTCTTATACCGAATTTAACAATTAACGACTTTTGTAAAAAAAACTTTTTGATCCAAATAGTGAATCAGTGTAACCGAACCACAATTGCATTGCTATGGGAATATTCCTTCGAGATATTTACAAATCAATATTTCTATAACTGAATTCATATT
>JAQGAW010000774.1:0-24451 GCA_034698025.1 Phthiracarus crinitus
CGGCCCTTCGGACACACTTCCCCTTTACGTTAATAGGTCATAGGGGATGGGCTTAACATGAATCAAATCAAAAATCGTTGAATTTCAGTGGTTAATTTTTTCCCTATACTTTACCATTGGCGGATATAGGATAAAGAATTCTCGTAGTTCACTTACATTCTACTAAGAAAAGTACAGTCAAACACTGCATACAGTGACATATTATGTTAATGTAATATAACATCATATATACTTGTGATATAGGTTTGGCATGTTCACTATAGGTTAGCCACGCCCCCTAACATAAGCCACGCCCCTTTAGCCCATCCCTCGTCTCTGATTGGCTGACCTCAAACGCCGGTATCCCTACTTAATATATCTAATACTAAAACATTTTTAATAAATTTATCAATTAAGCAGAACTTTTAACAGTCATCACGAATTAAATTTTATATTATTAATAAGTAGTAATCTGCTATTAAGAATAATATTGTTGTCAAATATTGATTATTAAAAAATTTATATTATCTACAACTTAATAAGTAAAATCAATAATCAGTATAAATAACTAAAATTAATTTAATGAAATAATTGTCTTCGTTTATTTCTTAACAATATTTTGAATTAATTGTACTTATTTAAACTTAATAAATACTTAGCATTGTTTTCTTTCCATTATATTAACAAAATCTTTTAACGATAATTTATGCTAAATCTGATTATAAATTTATTTTGTCATAAATTAATTTTAATAGAACTAAAAGTAAAAAGAACCTAAAATTTTTCTATATAAACATTTCGAAATATAAATAATATAAAAGTAATAACAGGAAATTGTATAGAATAGTAACAATATTTTTATTTTAAATATTTTTTGATTTTAGTTTTATATTTTTTAAAATCAAAATAACACAAACTAAATTATATTAAAAGAATTTTTTCAAGTACAATATAATAAAATGTTTATATATTGCTTTACTATGATAAAGATAATGCTTAATTACAAGCGATAAAACTGTTTTATGACTAAGAATACGTTTGAAATGCATTAATTTATACAAGAATTTATATGAAACTCCATTTTATTACGATGAAAATAAACATCATTTCTTAGAGTGCGTCATATTAATAAGAATATAAGTAGTGTTTGTTTCATTTTAAATAAAAGTTCCTAAAAAATAAATTAATTTACGAAAACTTTAAGATATAAGTAAGTTTTTAATAAATTGACTCTAACTAAAAAATTAATATAGAAATTTAGATTACATAGATTTTCTATTAATTTATAAATTAAGGTATGTAATAAGTTTAAAATTTTGATTAACTTTTCTGTTATTTAATTAAAAATATTGATGAATAGTATTACACTAATCGAAAAAATAGTCATAAATGATATTTTATAAAACGAATCAATTTTAGGTTTGAAAAGATTTTAACTCAAAATAGGTTCAATTGTGTTATTTAATAATAACTAAAAGATTGCAAAGAGACGGAAAGACAGAAAGATATAGAATGTTTTATATGCGTACTTATAAAATCTAATAATTCTTTTTGACAAAGTGAGATAATACCAATGCTATAAGGAAGATAAATCTCAATTATTCGATTTAAGCAATAAAATAAATTAGAAACAGTGATGGCCACGCTCGGAGCTCACGCTCACGCTCGGCATAAAATTGCCGCTCAACGCTCGCGCTCACACTCGATAAAATCGAAACGCTCGGCGCTCACTTTTTTACGCGCTCGAGCAATGAGCGTAAACTGAGTGTCAATATAGGAATATTCTCGACAATAAAAATTAAGTTATATAAATATATATTTATTTTGACTAAAAATTAATATAAAGTATATTCATAATGCTAATATTAATTTTTATAGACTTTAGAATGATTTTATTCAAATATGTTGGTGCTCACTATACCGTATTCAAATTTTTAAATAAATTTATAATACTTTTTTCTAAAAATATTTTAAACCGACGCGCGGAACGCTCGCTCAGGCTCACAAGTGGACGCTCAGCGCTCACGCTCGGTAAAAATCCAACGCTCGACGCTCACTCTCAGCTACGAGCGCCATCCGCTCGAGCGTAAGCCATCACTGATTATGATATCTAGCTTGCATGCTTTAAGCATTATCTCTCCAATAGAAATAGATGCAGTGTAGCGTATATACTCTTAATTCCACTAGATTTTGGACCCAATGTTATACATTAGTATAGCAAACCTCAATTTAGTCATAAATAGCATGCATATTAAAGAAAACTAACGCATTGAAATAATTTATTATCTTCTGCCACACTTTCTAAATCTTAAACCGATCTTCCTATTAGCTTAAGACATACATCAATTGATTCGTTTATTATAAACTTTCAAACGATATATACATTATTATCGGATCCAATTGATCCATCATTGATTAAACTTGGTATCAGATGTTATCCATCCAATTAGAGTATATAGCATGCATCATGTCTTACAAGTCATAGCTTAGATTAAGTTTTAACACATCCTATCAACCATTCTTAGTACAACACATCTAAAAAGATACCAGTAAAAGCACAATAAACTTTAGCAAATTCATTAACCAAATTAAGGCGAAAATGAAACTCGAAAATCAATCTGTCATTAAAACAATCTCATAAAGACAATGGTTAACGAACACTAAAAAGTTTCCATAGAATTCAGATTAAAATACATAAGATTTTTTTCACACCTGTTTTATTTTTAAAATATAAGAATATTCTTGTAATTTTATATTAGTTTTCTAAAATCTTGAATTGATATTTAGTTGATTTAATAAAATATAGTACAAGTAATGCGATTATCTGTGAACGAAACAATAATAGCACTGTTTATGTTTCGGCTAATATTTTATACAAAATAATATATATGTATAATATTATAAACTATATATTACTTGTGAGAATCGAAAATAATTAAAATTAAATAATTTCCAGCAATAAAATCCAACTTTTTTCCAATCAATTCGTTCGATTAAAACTAATAACTGAATTAATTTAAAAAACTTAATAATAATTAATTAATTTTAAAATATAAAATATTTTACTTTTATCCGTAATTTTATTGTAGTTTTAAAGTTATTTTTATTTATTGCAAAACTATATAAATACTCATATGTTTTATTTGCCGCTAAATATAATATACTCTGTTTGGAGAAACTTTAGCATTGTTAGGATAAACATGATTAGAGTGTAGAATAATATAGTTTACCCGCATTACTGGTTTGCTAACGTATATTATAGTTATTATCAGTGATGCACAACGCTCGAGCGGATGGCGCTCGGAGGTGAGCGCGAGCGCCGAGCGTTGAATTTTCATCGATCGCGGGCGTGAGCGCTGAGCGTCGAGTGCTGAACGCGAGCGAGCGTGCCGAGCGTAGTTTCCCAAAAGTAATTTTTAAAAAATAGGATTATTTCAATGAAAAAATTTATTTTATACAAAAATTTATTTTAGCACAATCATAAATAAATTTAAAGCTTATAAAAATCTTTAAAAAACGGTGTATATTCTTTAATTTTATTTATAAGTGAAAATAATAATATATTAATTAGGATTTAAATTTTTTACATTAAGATTCCTTTAAATTTACGCTCGGTTTACGCTCAGCGCTCGAGCGCGTAGAGAAAGTGAGCGCAAGCGTTTTAATTTTACCCGAGCGTGAGCGCGAGCGGTGAGCGTCAGTTTTTTGCCGAGCGCGAGCGTGAGCGCCAAGCGTGTGCATCACTGGTTATTATAATTATCGTTAGAAAATAAATGCTAAATAAAATTTTTGACCAATAATTATTGTGGCAACTAATTTCAAGACAGATTTCGTTAAGAGAGTCGATAATTGAATTTAGTTTAGAATTATTATTTAATTGATTATTTTTAATCAATAAAATCAAGTCATCTGTAATTTGTTTAATTTAAAAAACTATATATGAGAGATTCCTCAAAGAGATGTCTTAATAGGGCCTTAAAGTCCGTTTCGGTACGTACATTAGTATGTGCAAAATTTAATACTTTGGAGTTATCAGTGGTTTTTAAACTTTTTTCTTCCGAGACCCAAAGTATCCAAAAAATTTAGTCTGCAACCCATGTTTTTTTTAAAAAATTAAAAAAAATTTGCACATGATTTCACGATATAAATGATAAGAATAAGCTCATTTATTCTTAGCTTAAGATTCGGCTAGTTGAGCTTACCTTAGCTCAAAATCTGATTTGCAGTGAACTTGAGCTTACTTTAAAGTAGGTATGAAATAGTGATTGAAAATATTTAATTTTTCAATTCCATTAACATTCCATTACCGCTCCTAAAATATGTAACTCCATTCCACTAACGGTAAAATCATTAAGATAAACTCAATTACCGTTCCATTAACGAGGAGTTTTTCAATTGCACTAACGTTCCACTCCACTCCACCTCTCCACTAGTAAAACTATAAATTATGCTTCAACATTTTATTACAAGTTTTTTACACATTATTTTTAAATGCATGTGTTACATAAATATATTGCAATATATATTTAAGCATTAATATTTGGTTTAAAGTAAAGATATCTAAATTATATAAATAGAGATTCAATCGATTTTGAAATTTAGAAAATTTTTCATATTTTAACTAAAAACCACTACCGTTCCATTAACGCTAAGAAAAAAGTTGACTCCATTTCATTACCGACAAATTCACTATTTCAAACTTTATTACCGTTCCATTACCGCAAGTTTTTTCAATTCCACTAACATTTTCAATCACTACTACGGATTTTAATTATTTTTTATCTGAAATTGAAGATGCAGTTATATGGAGTTATATGGAAATTGTTGTCCATTGTATTCAAGAAGCACTCATAGTATTTAATAAGGGATTTTAATCCATTTAATAATAAAGCGATTTCAAATTTTTTTAAAATTTAATAAGGGATACCGCCAATAAACTAACAAAGTTGGCCTTTGTTAAAATTGTTGAATGATAATTTTTTTGTAAGATAGAGGTAGTGTTGTTTCCATTTTTAAAAATGAAATTGAAATTTAAAATATAATTTCATTTGCATTTCAAGTAATTAAAATTGAAATGAAATGAAAATAAAATATAAATGAAAAATTGGAATAGAAATACAATACAAATTAATGGCGTTTTAAAAATTGAAATTTATATAAAATAAATAATGAAATAGAAATTAAAATGTAATTATTTTTTAAATTTATTCAGTCGATATTTTACTTTAAAACATTAAAAAAGATAAATATTGAAATTAAACGCATTTTTAATATTGAAATCGAAATACAAGTGAAAATAAAATTAAAATAATAATCGAAATGGAAAAGCAATTGAAATTGAATCTTTAGTTTTTGTTCATAATAATTTTTCAAATGTTTATAACAACATAAATAAAAATATTATTAAAGCATTAGTACTATTACTACATATAATTAACGTTTTGTTACAAATAAGTTTGAAAATTAAAAAATGGTATATTTTTCATCATTTTTTACTGCAGCCATTGTAAATATTTTTTAATAATCGGATAAATCGGATATGCGACCCAACCCGAACCCGACAGGAATGTATCCGAACCCGACCAGACGATTTTGTCGGATATCCGACATGAACCCGACATTTCGGTTATCCGTTTACAAGTCTTGTTACTTAATATGTTAAAAGGTTAGCGTTATATTATCGATCACTTTGTTTTATCCCAAGTGCAGCAAAGAATGGTGACGCCTGTTCTTAACTGAAACCTTTATGCTAAAAGCCTTTTCAAAGCTTTTGATTAATGATAGCACATTTGTTTATTACGAATTTTTAACTTTAAATTATTCAAATATATTTAATCGAACAGATTTGTGAACAGAGAAATCGAAATTAAGTTAATATTACGTGCATAAAAATTTAAAATTAAACTAAATTAATGTTTTGAAATAAATATCGTTAATTTAGATTAATTTAAACACACCTTAAAATTCCTCTTTTAGGTTAATATATATTTTTATAGATATATAAAAAAAAAGATTTATGAGATTTTTTTAAAGATTTTTGAAATTTAATAAAACGATTTAACTTTTTTTCGATTTTTCACTTTTGCTAATTTTTATTAAATATCTCTTTATTGAAAACAGCATTACGGCATTAAACTAAATTAGATCCACCACATTGAACTTTTAATTGGAAGAATATTTTAGGTAATGGAATAAAACTTAGTTTGCAGGTTCTGGAGCAGTAATGGTTTTGTTCAAGACTATAATATAGATACGGTATATGTTTATCAAAAATTTAAACAGATTTTAGCTAACTTTGAGTCCAAAGGAGCTTTTGGATTTGACTTTTCTATCTGTCTGTCCTTCCGTCCATCCGTCCGTCTGTAGACCGTTTTTAGCACACTTTTAGTCCAATGGAGCCAGGGTGTCCCAAGAGGGGGGTCTGGGGTGGGTATACCCCCCTCCCCAAAATTTTGGTAGTTCAAGGACGGAAAAATTTGATAATTTCGATACGTTTTTAGTCAAAAATGAAAATATTGTCGTTTAATTCCGATGAGTTTACCCCCCTCCCCCAAGAATTTTGAAAAATCCGAAAGGAGACCATCCGACCATGGGACACCTTGAATGGAGCTATTAGATTTTATATATCTGGCAGTCTGTTTGTCAGTAGACCGTTCTTTATATTTATTAAGGGATTCTAAAAATGGCTAATTAATGACCAAAAATGAGCTAAAAATGCCAAAAATGATAAAAAATATGACATAAAATGAGCTAAAATTGGTCTAATAATGGACAAAAAAGACTTAAAATAGTCTAAAAATGACAAAAAATAAACTAATAAGTTGGTTAAAAAAATCAAAAATGGCTTTTAAAATTTAATATCTATTTAAAATTTAATGATAAAAATAGGATAAATATTGTTTAAAATAACATAATTAAAACTATTTTGAGTAAAAACCCCACACACGCGTACTCATATTTGCTTATATAATACTTTTAAGTGTCCGCTTAACAATTTATGTGATGTTGACTCGACGAAAGCTAAAACACAAATGAATCAAAAATCTTAAAACACTCACTGAAGTACTGTTTACAACAATATAATATAAATTTTTTCCTATGAAACAATATACCAGTAAAATTGGTACAGTAAAAGTACTAATTTCTTAAAAACAAAATAAAATATAGGCGACCAACAATATAAAAAAAATAATTTAAATGTCAAAAAATATTTAATAGACTATAATTTTTGACTATACTATTGAATATACTACAATATGAGATCATTATGAATGTTCATTCTGTTTCTTGTTTTAACATTTCAAACTTAAAAATATAAAATTAATTTATAAATACAGTTATAAGTGTAAACATTTTTATGGATGTAAATCTATACAGATATAATCTAAATTTCTGCCTCTTGTTTTGAGAGAAACTAAAACTTTTAGAGTATAGGTAGTTATAACTTATAAGCTAAGTTCCATACATGTTCTGCTCAAAGTAGAAATAATTTTTTCCCACAATAATTTGCAACATTTCCACAAAAGATTATTTAATGTTTTAACTTATGCGTTAATTTACGGCTTTCGGTTATCGGGTTTATTATCGGTAATGTTTTAATATGGTATTTGTCGGTTCGACTCGAAGAACTACTGTAAAAGAATCTTTAGTTCAAAGAATAGGTTCTTAATAAAGCTTTTTTTGGTCGCTTAGATCTTTGTCAAATTATTTATCTTATTGAGTGTAATTTTTTGAAAATTGTGTTCACTATTATTATAAGAGATATTATTCAATATTACTATTTCAATCAATTTTAAAATTTTGAGAAAAATAAATTTTTTAAATTATTTGGAAAGTTGTAAATTGCATGTTATATTTTTCCATAAAAGTGCTATGAATTCAGCTTATATGTTTAAAATTAATTTTCTAATGTTAAAATATTCATTGGATTCACATATTAGGGTCTGAGATGAGAGTTTCGGTTTCAAAATTATTGTTTAGTTATCGCATTTTAATCGAGTTTCTACATATTTCTATTATAGCGTTCGGTCTCATCAATAAATGAAAAAAGAATATGAATTAAATGATAATATTATTGCAGATATCGATTCAGATTACTTAATAAACGAGATAACAATAGAATTAATATTTCATAATAACTTAAATGTCAGTTGATTTTAATTTGTTTATTAAACTTTAATTTGAAAAGTAAATCAATGAGCTATTTATGAATGTTCTTCGTTTTTTAATATTGAATCGCAACGTTTATTACGGAATTGAATTAATTGATACTTAAATATTAGTTTTAATACTAATATTATTTAATAAGTAATAGCGTGACAGCAATTTGTGTGTTGGGGTGTTTAAAGCTCATAAATAACGTTTGATTGTTTGTTTGGTGTTCACAAAATGTGGAGATGCCATGCGGTTATACAGTTACTGTAACAGTTTGTAGTGTAGTGGTGGTAACGCGTGACGTATGCGCGATATGGTTGGTCTGCTATTACTGACGTTACGATCACTACGATCACTACGACGTGTAACGTTTATTCGGCATTCATTTTGAGTGTTAGTGACGTTTCATATAGTTTTGACGTTGTATTACGACGATATTACCAAACGAGAGTTTTGAGGAGTGTTAACGCTGACGAAATTACACACTACAGACGATTCTGACGAGACTCGCCATACATTCAATACAATACTATATCGTATATCGCATACCATAGTATGGATAACATGGATAATATGGATGACGAGATGGAGAATGGGTCCAACGATCACTCTGTAAATAACTTAAACCATATAACTATAAGTCCATTAAAGCATTTCGTTAAGGTTTACCATTAATGCAATTAAACAGTTAATGCATGTCTCACTCTCTATACGTATATACAGTATATGCTGTTATGTATCTCTATCTCTCTCTGTATGTAACGTTATGTTAGGTATATCTCAGTTTAGGTTTAGGTTAAAACGGAGAAAAACTAAATTTTTGTTAGAATTTGATTGAAATAAAACCAATGAATTACGGAAACTAAATCATATGAATCGTACATCCAATTATTCAAATCAAATTCACGTACAAATTTTTATTTTCCTGCTTCCTTATGCCTTATGCGAAATGAAACATTTTTGGATTGAAAGTACAGTTATAGTTATCGCTATACAGTACGCTATACGCCTTTACGTAGTATACTATAGTCTATACTATAGTCCATTGTCGGATCGTGTTATTTACTCGTACGTAATATGAAGCTCTAACCAACTCCAATATCAATTATATGATTATATACATATATATACTATACTTCAATATATATATCAAATACTGTATTATCAGTTATGAAACTAAAACACCAGTTAATACGTTATATGATTACACGCATATTTTCCTGTAACACGATTTACACCAACACTTACTAAACCCGTATGTTATTTAAGTTTTCGTTTAATAATCTAATCAAAAATACTCGTTTGAATGTTTAAAGTTATAATTGTATTGAAATATAGTATGTTTTACTAAATTGTTTGTACAGACAGTGTCACAACAGGAGAACTCGGTATCCATAGTTCAACTTCAAATCCCTAATCAGCCAAATATAGTGCAATCAGTTATTCAGCCAAATCAGCAATCGGTGATTCAGGCCACAAGTGGCGCATCCACTGTACAGACTGTTCAGGTATTATTCCAATTTAACATTACTATTAATACCGATTTACCATTATTTGCTTATAAAAGTTATGATGAGTTTTACAATTGCTTATCACTTTGATAGTTACCTAAAGGCAATGTAATATTGCTTTCAAACAAGAATTTGGGTCAGGGCTCTGTCATTCAAAGTACTGATAGCGATTCAGTATCTCATCACTGCGTTCAGGTTCACTAATAAACGTTTTCATTATTTTATTTCATTAATGTTAACACTTTTAATTGAAAACGCGTTCATTATTACCGTATAACTTACTCTATTAACGAATAATTTGATGGTTCAGATAATATCGAGGACTGAAGACGGAGAAACAATAACACCCGTTATTTTAGAGGACGATTCTAGAAAGAGGAGAGAGATTTTAGCGCGAAGACCATCCTATAGAAAGATTCTTAATGATCTTTCGTCGACTGAAGCTGCGGGTGCTGTGACCACTATTCCAGCAGAAATTAAAACCGAAGAAGATCTCGACAGAACTGAAACAGCGACCATAACAGTTGGGGGAACGTCTTATTTAAAAGTGTTACCCGCATCTGCAATACAGTTAGGTTCTCAAGATGGCACTCTTCAAGGAATACCGACCCTCACTATAACCAATGCTGGCGCTGGCGCTACCGGTGCTATCGTTCAATATGCCACTCAAGGACAAGACAGACAATTCTATGTGCCTGGTATTACACCATTACATTCTAATGTCATTAATGCCAATTAATGTAATTTCGTAATTATTATGATTACAGTCACCGTATCGGCCGCTGATTTGCAAACCTACCAAATTAGGACAACGGGTTCTGGATCTGCTGGTATTGCACAAGGAGTGGTTATGACCTCCACTGGAAGTCTGCCATCTCAGCAACAAATAGCTGAAGAAGCGTCTAAAAAGCGCGAATTGCGACTTCTAAAAAATAGGTTAATTTTATAATCATTAAATAAACTGATTACACATTTATTTAATATACTGTATTATTAACTGATTATGCAATTATTTCGAAACAGAGAGGCAGCGAAAGAATGTCGAAGAAAGAAAAAAGAATATATTAAGTGCCTTGAAAACAGAGTTGCCGTTCTCGAGAACCAAAATAAGGCTTTAATAGAAGAGTTAAAATCTCTTAAGGAATTATATTGCCAAAAGTCAGATTAGTAGTCGTTTTATGTTGATTGTTGTTTTAAGTTATGGTTCATTCGCTGCAATTTGATTTCACATTCAATTTTTTTCTTTTTAATTTTTGTTTTCTCACACATTTCTAAGACATTGTAAAATTTCATTAATTTAGTTGTTTTTTGATATCAATATTTCACTTCATTTGATATCATTTTTTGTTTTATTTTATTTCTATGAGAAAAGTTATGTTTTTATTTTATTCACGATGTGTTAAATAATAATCAATAATGTAAAGATAATTTTTATTAAATTAAAACTCATTAACACATTAATAAATAAAATGCGCGCATCATTGGATCTCAAACACAGAAAACAAAATTATTATATTATAAACAAATAATTATTAACTTTGTTAAGATTAGCATATTATAAGATTATATAATTATTTACATAAAAATTAATATAACATTAGTTAAAAGTATTATCACAATAAAATAATAACGGTTTTCTTTAATTGTGTGCATTATTCATAATTTTAGGTTTAAGTAACATATTGTTTATTCATTTATTTTGTTGAAAAATTTTGGTTCCGTTTGAAATTAAGTTAAGTTAAGCCTTCATTTATTACATAGTTTTATTAATATTTAGCGAATTGATCGAATCATGTGGTACGGGTGGGTAACAATAATCTAATTCTTTTCCGTGACTACATTTGATGCCATCGATAACATCGACAATGGCCAGAATCGTACCAATTATTGCCACCAAAAAGCCAAATATTGCTAACAAAAATGCTGGTAATTTGTTCCACGTAAGCATTCTTTGAGGATCTAATTTCAAGAAACACAATGCAGGAATAATAAAAGCCAACGGAACGGCTGCCAATACACCCTAACATTTACAATTGAGAAATGATTTAATAATTATGTCTATAAATAATATTTAACGTTATTTGTGTTACATTTAATTCTAGTACTATTCCCAGACAATCAGTAAATGTAGAAAATATGAAAGTAGTGACAACAATCGCTGTTGTTATGAGTAAATGGTGAGCTCGAGTATCTGGAGGTTTACCGCTCCAAATAGCATTTTCGAGAACCTGTCAAAAACAATCGTTACTTTATGATAAGACAATTTGAAAACGTATACCTCTCTTACTACAAAACACTCAATCGGATATGTAAGCATTATAGTAATCGCAAACAATATTCTGGCGATATTTGCCAAGTCATCGGAGAGACAGTAATTCTCCAATAGGTCTCCCTGACTGAATGTCGTGAATGTTACATAGCCTGCCACTCCAAACACTAGAATAATAAGACACGACACTCCAACACTTATATGCGTTATCTTATTCCACCGTTTTTGTGTGGGATCTTCCAGCGATTCGTAAAGCAAAAATGAGCTGTGATGACACATATATGCTATTCATTTAAAATGGTTTCAATTAATGAGTTATTCACTTTGCGTTAGTTTACTATCAATTTATATTACGGTACGCATTATACAACTCATATCAAACACAATATTCGGTACGTATACTCTAATATCATTTTAATAACTTTTTATTTATTAATCAATGTTTTAATAATCGAACAAAGTTCTATAAAACATTAAAATAAATTATTATTATTATTATCGCTATAAATTATTTTAATGCTTTATAAGCAGCATCTGAATAATATGCATGAAAAAACCATAGAAATATTCATGCATTTATGCACTTAAAAACTCTATTATATGCACGATTATATGCACGATTATATGCATCAAAAACAATGGGAAAATATAATAAAAGTTTTAATTATAACTTAGTTAAAGGTAAATGTTTATGAAATTTCTTTCGTTTAACTACTCTTTTACTCAAATATATATTCAAAATTCTAAATTTTTCAATTTCACGTATTATTTACAGTATATAAATAAGAGGTGATTTGTTTAGTTTTAAACACTTTACTTCGCTTTGACTCATAAAACCCAACAAAACCAACAAATTTTATTTCCCATACACAATATTTTGCTCGTATGTTAGTTCCGATTTTATTTCTCTCTTTTAAAATTAGCTGAACAATAAAAATAGTGCTAATTATTTCAACATTTTTTACAAAAATTGTGAAAATATGCATCTATTTTCGAAATTTTCAATATCTGCATGCAAACAGAAAAACGTAACTTTCATGCATTTCCATGCATTTATATGCATATATCCTGATCTTGTTTATAAGATTATAAACTAAATTTTAAATAGTAAAATATAATACCAAATGCAATAATTCCAATCGATTCCGTTATACCATCGCCAACAAAAGCGTAAGAGTCAACACTTGATGGACTAAAACATAATTTAAAGAAAAATTTATAATAAAGTTTATTTAATATTTTTATTTGAAGTTATTTAAAATTTAATAATAATTTTCGATTTTTAGATTTTAAGCACAAAAAAGTTGTCGCTTAAATCAGGTGAGATTACATGAATTTTTGGAAAAGTAGAAAGGACCAGAACCTTGGGAACCATCAGACAATGGAAACCCAGTCTCGACACAATAGCTCTTTAGTCTTTCTCTTATGTAAGGAGTAATCATACGACTGGTTCATAGTTATTCAAAGTCGTAAGCTCTTCGGAGGTCATGTCAGATCCAGGAAATATCAATTTTTAAGGGGTATAAGCTAATCTGATTTAAACAACAACTTTTTTATCCTTTTAACAAATTTTTTCTATTTTTTACAAGAAAAAGCCTTAACCACACCCTTCACAAATTTCAAAGAATTTGCACGATATTTTTTTGAAGATATTGGCCAAATTTTAAAGAGGATCACAAAACTTATCGGTTTTATGGAAAATTTTTTCACTTGACTTCAAGCTTTAAAATTGCAGTAAATTATGCAAATTATTGCTAAAATCAACTTTATAATACTTACACATTTTCTGAAAAATTTCCAATTCGGAATAAAATAAAACTTAATATGAAAAAAATAAAAAGAAGTGACAACAATGAGACCTAATGAAAAACAATAAAACACATTTTAGAAAAACTTTGTTGAAATATACAAAATTAGTTTTATTATACCTTATTTAGTTTGGAAATATTTCTATAAAGTGAAAGCGGAAATGTAACGAGTAATGTGCAGAGAAAAACAACTGAATTTCGATTACCAAAAGCATTGCTTTTCGATACTATGAAAAATAAATTATAAAATGTTTTTTTTATTATTTATTTTTTTTGCCACATTACCATTAAATACTCTTATCAAAACTTTGGTTGTCGTATCACCAATAATCACATTATAGCTGATCATAGCTAATTAATAAGTAGAATATTATTAAAAAATTTTCGTGTTACGTAACGTGTTTTATTTTATATGCCCATAATATTAAATATATTGATGACATATATGCAAGAATAGCGATATACTGTACAATCAACTCAATTATTTTTGTAAATTGTAAACCAATCTTGTTTTCTTTCACTTAATTTATAAAAACACTCACCAATAAACGGATAAAGGAATTGAATAAAAGTCAACAGCCAATAGCCTGGTGAACCCCATGCTGCACGTACTAAATCCTTATCATTAAATAGAAAACAAAGTTTAAATGAATACTGTATATTTATAGAATCCCTCAGCATATTTACAAATTATTTTAATTATTTTTTCTTTAAAACATAAGATTTTCTTTTGAATCACTTTTAAATAAAATTTTCAATAGATATTTCTTTAAAAATGATTTTATAAAATAACTACACCGACAGTCAACCAATGCACATGACATGAGATTAGATATTCTGGCATTAGAACGCCATCACCGCATTGCGTTAATTAAGCACCTAGTCTTACGGTTTGGTAAATTTACGTTTTATAGACTAACAGTTTATGCCAAACATGCCATAGCACTTGCCAACATTTATCATACTGTGTGGTGCGAAAAACACAGTATGTGTGAGCGCGGAAGTTTAACTGTCAATTTTTTCTGTTTGTGGAAAGTGAAAACATAAAATAAACAATAAAATTTTGATTCTTATTTGATTAATTTGTATTCATATTTCTTATTTTTGCTTAAAAATTCGTTGTTAAACTGAACAAAATTTCAAAATATGAATTTTTCAAAATATTAAGAAAACATGGAGAATTAAATAAAGCAAAAAAGTTAAAATTAAGATTAAATTAAAGAATATTTTTCAAGATACTATAAGTGAATTGGCAATAATGAATACTGTAAGTAGAAGTTTAAAAACATAAAACTTTAAAATAATTACCTGATAAGTATTTACACCAACTAAGTTTCCAGCTCTCACCAAAATACATAATGAATAATCAGTTATAGCAGCAATTAACTGTGTTATAGAAAATCGTTGTATTTAATTTTTTAAAACAATTAAAATAGTAAAACTGATTCATACCACGATTAATGTTATTCCTAATCCAAATCCTCCTCTCTTAAGACTATAAGGTATTCCTTTAAAATTTTTAAAATATGAACTTAAAATCAACAGTATTGAAAGATCAAAGGTCGCTAAAATAGAATGCAAGATATACCTATAACACCAGAACCAATAATACTGTTAACATAATTAAAGCCTGTTTGGTGTAAATTACTAGTAGGACCGAGTCTATTACAGGACTCTAGAACTAGTTGTTTAGTGTCATTGTGTTGTTCATCAAAACTATTTGATGAATTATTTGGAGTCACTGAGTCATCATCGATTGGCTAAAGTAATCAAATAAATGTTGGCTAAATATTTATCATCATTTATTACTGCATATTTCATAATATAGTAAATGGTATATTTTATAAATTTATTTTGAATTCTAGTAATTATACGAAACAAAATTTCGGTGAGCCTAACATTATTTATTTTAAATTTGGAAAACGCTTTAATTATAATGAAATATATTAAATCTAGTTTAATGTTTAATATTATTATAATTATAATAAATATGTAATACCTTAGAGTTGATTGAACTTTGTGTTGACGTTTCTTGAAGTATATATGTATTCTCATTCGCAGCTGCCATATGGGAACTATTGAAAAACTGGCACAAATTTCAATTAACTTTTATGAATTGTTTTTTCAATCCAAGTCTTACGTAATAATACGCGATTTACTCGATATGATCTGAGTCTGACAGTTATCCTCAAGTCTTATTCGCAAGTTTACACGAAAGTTACTACAGTAGTATATGATAGGAATATAACAGTAAGAGATAGCGCACTCACTTTCGTCAGAAACACTATTTTCCCATTCGTTCACTCTTTTGCCAAAAAATCGATCACACAATTATTTAGAAAATTAAAACGAAATAATGTTTGTCATGGAAAATATATATATAGAATATATTCAAATGTGGTGCAGAATTACTTATTAATTATAAGTTGATCACAGCCACTAAAAACTGATAGTTCAGTAATAAGCAAATAATTTATTGGCTTCAAAATTCAGTCAAAATAAAACGCTTGGATTGACAACTGTGTCAAGAAATATTTTAATTGTAGTGAATTTTCTAAATAAAACTGTGTTAGTTTTAATTTAAAGTAAATTACAGCATATTATCGATCCTATAATCAAACTAAAATATGATAATTGGATTCAGTAGATTATCAATTAACAAACAGTTTGGATACACTTCAGTTTATAGCATTGCGTATGATATTTAAAAAGCATTGCCACGTAATACTTCTGGCGATTAATAATGATTATACGAGAAGTGATGTAAACTATACAACACTGAGAATATATTTTTGAGGTCATGCGTGGTATGATATGAGTGCAACAATAAGTTGAATGTTTAATGTTTTAGATCATTCATTGTTAAGAACAGTTTATCATAAACCAGAGGTAATTTCATTTCCTTCCCACATATTTTCCGCTTTAAGCTCGCTATTCATTTCACATTCAATTCGCTGTTTTAGTAAAGCCTTTCAAAATCGTTCGATGATATACAGTATCGTAAGCTTTAAACATTTATTTGTTCGCTTTAAAAGTAACTCTATTTTATTTTCTTACTCGTATAGCGATATCATGTACTGTACTGAATTCAAATATGAATGACCATAACATAAATGTTTATTATCTCGCTTTAAGTGTTAGAAACAGTTTCAAATATTTCTCCAGAATCTAATGTTATTTATATTTATGTAATACATAATGAATTGCAATAAATTATATATCGTATTGTAACAAACGATTAATATTGGTTTTACACGATCTTAATTATTGGTGAAAACCGATTTTTAAAATAAATATTCTTTTTTATAGTTTTCGGATTTGAATTGAAATAATTCACGCTAAACTAAATTTATAGAGTAATCTAGTTATTTAGAATAACATCCAATTGCTTAAAATTATTATTTACATATAATTCTTATTTTAGTTAAAACTATAAAATAATTTTTAATTTATGTTTCAACAAAAAAATTAATTTTATAATTCATTATAAAAATAAATGAATCATCTTATCATGAGGTTTGGAAGGCTATTGACGGTTTGTGGGCTAAAAAATTTAATAATTAATTAAGTGTTGAAAGAAGAAGAAATAAATATTGGGTTCGAGTTTTATGGAAACATAATTTATTTTAATTTTGTATAAAATTTAAGCTCAAAATAGATAAAAAGCTACTGAAACAAGAGAGTTAAAATAAATAAATTGTAACAAATTTACACTAACTTTATGCTAGTATTGTATATTCTACATGTAGATACCAAATTATTAATTTTTATTCTATTCCTATTCTATTATTAAAGAAATTTTTTTAAATATATTCTAATTCTATTTTTATTCCTATTAAGTAAAAATTAAGCAAATATATCAATTATAATGACTTTTTCATTTTTTTAAACTTTGGTTTAAGAATTATCAAATATTACACCATAATTCAAATTTAAAATATTTAATTTCTTTTCCTATTCTTATTCAAAATTTTTGCATATTTCTATTCTATTCTTATTCTATTTCTTTGTAAATATTCCTTTCCTATTCTATTCTTTTGGTCATTTTTTGCGTATTTCTATTCTATTTTTATTTCCGTTCCAAGAATACTATACAACACTAATTTATGCTGTACTTCGCGATGCATTGTAAGTAGACTATAGATACAGCATCTTTAAACTAGAGTTGGGCGCGGATGCGTATGCTTACAAATTTTAGCCATATTTTGCGGATCGGATGCGGTTATTTAATGATTTATCTGCGGATAATCCGCAATTATCCGTATAAATTTTTTTAATAGTTTTAAACAAAAAATGACTATATAAATGTTTATTTTTATATAATTTATAATAGCAAATAATTTATAAATGTATGATTACATTATTATACCCATGAATAAGTTATTTGACTTTATTTACGTTATCGAAGAACATGTAAAAAATATTAAACGTAAAAAAATATATTTGAACACGACATAGGATAACATTAAAGCTAAAATATGCGGATAGACTCGAAACGGGTTCCCGATTTGTCGAGCCGGGCCGGGTTCAGGCTTAAAATAAAAAAAGTCGGGCCGAGCTTTGAGTTAAATAGGAATTAAATTTTTTCCTTACAAATTGAAACTGAAATTTAGTCAATTACGTTACCGAAACCAAAATTATCGTTACCGTTTCATTACCGCAAAATTTTTATTTTTTCACTTCATTACCGTACGGTTACCCTAGCTTTTTATTCAAACTCACTGTCGTACCAAAGGTAATGAAAAATATTTTCAATCACTACTTCCTATGTTCAAATGTTGCGTATTGTTAATGTATATACAAATTTGAATAAACACTTATGTGTATGAAGTAACGATTTGTTAATATGGCTTAATAATCCAATATATACGATACTTAACAATTAAACATAAAATAAAGTTATATTTGTTAATAGGTATTGATTTATATATTAATATTAGCTTATAAACATTGAATAATTGATCGCATTAATTGATGATAACACAAATTTATTAATAATTTATGATAAATCTGTTAATGAGTTAACATTGAAATTTTAAATGATATTACGTGTCACTTCTTTGATTCGACCATAATTATATGATAACCGAACTTAGTCTTAACGGGTGGATCAGTTACTATTGGTTTATCGGGTGTAGAGTTAGGCAAAGCGAAAGCCGCGTCTTGAAACGGACCAACCATTGATCCCCTGGACATCCATCCCAAGTCTCCTCCTTGTCGTGCCTTATCCTCTGAATAATTAACCGCCACTTCGTTAAACTTTGCTCCGCTTTTGATTTTTTCCAACGCTTCCAATGCTTTTGACTGTTTCTCGCATAAAATGTGACGAACCTTACAGTAATTATTTAAATAATTGTTAATTATTATAATTCCAAACACAATTTGTTAATTGTTATCAAAATTAAACAAACTTTCACAGAATTTGCTCCTTTTTTCTCTGTTTTAGTTGTCGTTTCTTTGCTTTGTTTACTCGTTTCTGCCAATTGTTTACCTTTTTTTGGTGGCATTTAAATTAATTATTTGAAAACACAAAATACCGCTAAATAATCATATATTTATAGATTTTACACAAATATTAAATATATTTTCAAAACAGAAACAAACTTAACGCAAAACATTACACTGCGTGTCAAACAAATTAAACACACATTACAGTACAGTAACAAATAGTCTAAAAGTTAGACCACTAAATGTACCGTAAACTTAGTAAACCGGAACATCCAAAAAGTATTGGGTTATTCGCAATCAATTCATCCAACATTTTCAGTCAAAAATTTCAATGTGAAATATGAATTACTTTTTAAAAATCTTTATGTGCTGAAAATTTTATCAGTAAATTAATCAGAAATAAATAAACAATTTAACATAATATTAAATACAGATACAAATATCATTATTAATTATATTAATTCATGCTTAAGAGACCCTCTATTTAAATTTACTGCTTTTTTGAATACACCAGTAGATTAGTCAGACCACAATAATAACCAATAATAGTCGAAATAGTATTTCTCTTACAAATTTGTTTTGATTTTAGTTCACATGTTTCCTATAAATTTTTAAAATGAATTTTATATGAAAATTTCAATATTATTTATTTAATAACTAAAGAATATAAAAATTCCATAATAAGGTTTTGTTTGTTTATAACTTAAATCTTTTTAACAATTTATAAGCTTATTTAAATCTCAAAAAGAGGGTATGGACTATACTTAAAATATCACTACAAAGATCTATTACCTCTATTGCCTTTGGTTACCTTTTTCACTCTTTTTAAATAGTTTTGAGACTTTATATATCACAAAAATGATTATCTAATATGCTAATTTCCATTTTCTTTTCCGTTATAATATAGTTCATAATTTTTTTGTCCGCAAAAATTTGAACACCTTAGCCTATCCTTTGTTTAAAAAATTGTTTTTAAAATCATCGAAAAAATGTTCCAAAAAAATCTAATAATCCAGTGGACAGAATTCCCGCGTTATTTTTAATTTTCTTTTAATTAATTAGATGAAGAAAATTCTGAAGCAATAAATAATAAACATAATATCCGATTTCGCGATCTATAACTCATAAATAACAATATTTTGTAGTATATAGTATACCAATAAAATAAATAGTGAATTATGAACTTATAGATAGATATATACATTAAAAAACTTCACATATAATTTTGATTAGATAAATCAAACATTCAGATCGAACCAACAACGCGTTAAAAAGTTTTTTTTATAGAAAACGGAACAAAATTTCATTGAAATAAAAAATGAAATTAAACTCGAATATTATTCGTTTTACTAATTGCAAGATTTTGAGAGAACACAAAATAATTCGAGAAGACTTATGGGTAAGAGAAGGAACAATTGTTGATCCGGAACCGATATTTTTTGAAGAAAAACGAATCGCTGATATTGTTATTGATTGTAAAGATTTGCTAATAGCTCCTGGATATATTGATTTGCAAATTAATGGCAAGTTTAAGTTAACTCCTATAATCCGTTAATTAATATCCAAATTAATTAAAAATATCAGGAGGTTTTGGCTATGATTTTTCAAATCCGAATATTGATTTAAAGGAAGCGTTACAAAAAACGGCGATAGGAATGCTAAAATATGGTGTAACCGCTTTTTGTCCAACATTGGTATGTATTAACAATTTTATAATGCAAAATCTCAAAAATTAAGCATACAGTAATAAACATTGAGTTTTTATTTCAAAGTTTAAATATCAAATTATAATACTAATAACTGCTTTTAATAATAATTTTCAGGTAACACAACCTTCTGAATGTTATCATAAAATTTTGCCACATTTGAAACGAACAGTTGGAAGTAAAGAAATAGGTGCCACTAATTTAGGAATCCATTTGGAGGGACCTTTTATAAGCAATGAGAAAAGAGGCGCACATCCAGTTAAATATATTAAAGGACAACCGATAGATTCATTTGATGAAATTGAAAACATGTATAAATATTTAGATGACGTTTCCATAATAACGATCGCACCAGAATTAGATATAAATGGAGATATAGTAAGGCAGTTGGTTAACAGAGGAATAGTGGTATCAATTGGTCATTCAATGGGCACATTGTCTGATGGAGAGAGGGCTATAAACAACGGCGCAAATTTTATAACACATTTGTTTAATGCGATGCTGCCATTCCATCATAGAGATCCAGGACTTATAGGATTGCTTACTTCAAAACCAAATACATATTACGGCATTATTGCTGATGGAATTCATACGCATTACACAGCATTAAAAATAGCGTTCAAATCAAATCCTGAAGGAATGGTTTTAGTGACGGACGCTATTTCGGCCACTGGTTTAGAATCGGGTACACATCGTATAGGAACGCAAGAAGTGGATATTATCGATAATAAAGCGTACATCGCTGGCACAAAAATACTTTGCGGATCAATCGCAACAATGGATTTCTGTGTACGACATTTCAGACGAGTAACGGATTGCAGTAAAGTGGACGCTATTGAATGCGCAACATTACATCCGTCACAAGTTTTAGGCATTGAGCGCAACAAAGGAACACTTAATTTTGGCGCTGACGCTGACTTTATATTGTTAGACGAAGAATTAAATGTTTTTGCGACATTTATATCAGGACAATGTGTATATAAGAAGCAAGAAATGACTAATTTAACCATTTAGTCTCAAAACACAACACATTTCTTTATACTTTTGAAATTAGAAACTCAAGAATCATTTTGATATTTAAAATTACAATATATTTGGAAAAATATTTTTTCTAATCAATTATTTAATTTTAATGACTAAAACAGTTTTATGACTTATTGATCAATTATTTCCTCGACTCTTATTAAAACACTTTCAATCAAATCAAAGTTATGTAATGCCATACGTATTGCTTGCTTTCTATGACCAGACGGAAGATTCGGAAGAAATCCGTTATTATTTCCCACAATTTTCACTTTAAAGTTAGCCATTTCAGAGTTTTGGTTCGCATCTTCCGGTTTTCGCAATTCTAACATATAGTGAGCTCGAGATAAATCAATTGCTTTATGTAATTGTTTGAGAAAATGATCACAAACGAAATCTTTGATATCCCAAAAGTTAGATTGGTTTTTGTTTTTATCATCTTTGAGGCAAATAAATCTGATTAAATTAAGAGTTGCTAATAATGCGTGATTATGTTCCAAAATATCGGTTTCGACTCCGTTAGGAAGTGAAGCATTTATCGCACAGTTAATCATACGTTGCAAACACGAACCCATATATACTTTATCGGTAAACATGTAATCTTTGTATAATCCAATAACTAATTCTTTAACAGCCGAATGATGTTGTGTTTGAGACAAAAGCGAATAAAGTAATTTAAATCGACCATAATTATTAAAACACGTGACAAGTTTTTTAAATACGTTTAATGCGTTACTGCGATGCGATTTAACATTGCTATAAACCATAACTTTAATTAAAGACTTTTCCAGATTATTTTTTCGAATTAGTTCTAAAAAACTTGCATCCAATTCGTAATCATTAATTTGAGATAACAAAGTCTGAGCCAACATTAATCCCTTTTCGTAAATTAAGCACACATTTTGTTGCAATAATATATCAATAAACTGCAAATGAACGCCTAAAACGTAGACATGAGTGTAAATTCTGGGAAGAAAATTAATGGGAGAAAGATTTTCGCAGATAACTAAATACGAAAGATTTGAGATGCCATACATAAATGACTCGTTCCGTAATTCAATCTCAGAATTGTCTGAACTCTTATTGTTAGTGACAGTAATCAAGTCATTTCGATCATAAAGTGTATAAATATTTGGTTGCAATTTCGATATTAAATGAACAACTTTGATGGCCATATTGCGAGTTACAGGCTCTGTATCAGCCGTTAACTCCATGTGAAGCAACGGATGATCAACAAGTGATATCAACACTTTCAATAGAATCGATCTTTGATTCTGTTGTCCAGTTGTTAACGCAGTTTTGGTTATATCCACTTCGTTAACAAACGTTTCGATGAATGAAATATAAAGCGGTAATACATTATTAATTCGTTTAACATTGACATCGTTTTGCAAAAACAATTTCTGTTTTCCTTCAAACTGGTAGTTGTCTAACGAACTCACGTCTAATTTGCAAATGAATAGATTAAGTGTAGTGAGAATCCATTTGAGTGTTTCATTGCGTTTTGTGGGCAATTGAAGCAACACGTACTCTAATGGTCGTAATATGGCTTTGAAACAGTTATAATCGCAGACATCAGATGCGGAACACGAGTCACACTCAAGTTCGGCCAACAATGCGATCAATACCTCCTTTGGTTTGCATAATATACTAATTTCTAGCAATAACTGTTCGCACACTTGAAATGTTTTGAAACGAAATTCAATTAAACCTCTCAATCGATTACATATTAATGGTATTAAATCCCAAACAATGTCATAATCAGTAGCTATTAGTTGTTTGATGTGTTCGCTGCCAAACAATTCAATCGTTTCTTTCATTTTATGTTTATCTAAATAAGCCTTTAATTGCGTCAAAAACATTTGTTTTACGTCAATACAAGACATATTTAATGACAATTTTGCGTTAAATATTAATTAACATTTACGGTTAGTATACATAAGATTAAAAAACATGCGTTATTATGGTTTATTACATTATGTTTATGGTTAATGTTAGAGTAAGTGCCATCACATCAAAACACAACAACACAACGCAACGCTATAGCGGTTACCGTATCGGTGCTGTCTAACACTGACTAAACGAGTAATAAATAGGGATGAGCTTCAAAATTAGTAGTGATGAGCATCGGTTAAAAGTTATGAAAAATCTTAACCTTTAACCTTAACTCCGAAGATTTTTAGCTCACTTTGTCAAATGTGATTTAAATTTGATTTGCAATGTCCGCCTGTATGTCTGTAGACCGGTGTTTATATGTATTAAGGGATTCTAAAAATAACTAAATAATTACCAAAAATAAGCTAAAAATGGGCCAAAAATTGGCTTAAAATAATAGACAAATAATAGACTAAAAATGGAGACTATAAATGGTTAAAAATGGCTTTAAAATCTATTAAATAATGATAAAGATAGGATAAATCGGGTCAAATATGGTTTAAGATAACATTACAGAATTAAAACTATTTCGGGTAAAAACCAGTGTTGCACTTTGCAAATTGCGCCGCAAATTGCGGCGCAATTTACTAATTGTGAGTAAATTGCGAAAAATACTGC
>JAQGAW010000775.1:0-24451 GCA_034698025.1 Phthiracarus crinitus
ATTTGCGATTACGGCTAAAAAAATTATTTTATGTAAAATCCCGTGTTTTATTAATGACTAATATGCCAATTAATTTTAAAAAATAAATGCTTTTTTTTATTAAAGTTTATATTCACTTACATTTAACAAAATGCTATATTTATTGCAAATTTTATTAGTTTTTGAGCAATTTATAGCAAAGATGTCCAACGGTCTAATAGTCATGAGTGATTCTCCTTTCGGATTTTTTCAGAATTCAGAGGGGGTCTAATCTCATCGGATTTAATCGACAATTTTTTTGGGCGTCACAGCATTTTATCAAAAGTTTTTTCAAAATTATTTTTCCATTTTTAAAAATGTTTTCTCAAAATTTTTTTCGATTTTGCAAAAGGTTTTTTCAATTTTTTTTCCATTTTTCTCTAGTTAAAGCCTAAATTACTCAACTAATTTTTGAAATTTTGACCAAAATTTAAGTGGGTCATATCGGTTTTGATGGACAATTTTTTCACTAATGATTAAAAATTTTTCAAATTAATCAAATTTTTTTCGTCCTTGAATTTTCAAAATTTTGGGAGGAGTTGCCCAACTTTCGGATTTTCAAGAAGGGTCAGACCTCCCTCTAGGACATTCTGATTTATAGCAACCTCTAGTTTTATATACAATATTTTCTATTTTTTATGTTCTTTTATTAAGATAGTAATTAAATGTTGTGTCCAGTGATGATATCAGATTAGATAAGAATTTTTGACTAACAAATCTAAGATATAAAACTATAAAACGCAAATCTAAAATACCTGACAGCCATATGTCCCACTCTTCGAAGGCTCGTCCATGCAGTCCCGTAATCAGAAAACATCACATCAATACCCTTTCCCTGTGTTATCAAATCTCTAATACTAACGTCAGGTCTGCCCTGAAATTCATTATTCTTCGAATTGAACGCCTCTTTAATTAAATCCAAATCGCTTATGAAAATCATTGGTTTATTTCCCATCCATACGGTAAACACCGGACCATACTTGGGCTCCAAATTGGCGATTGTCACGAATTGGTTCACTTTAGTGCCGCGAAAAACTATTCAAAAGTTATTTAAATAAACTAATTAGAAATTGCGGGCAACTTTAAAAAGAAACCGATTTGATACTTAAGATATTGCCGAAAAACGGCAACGGAAATGGACCCTTTGGTAAACGATATACTTTCGCATAAAATTGGATTATGTAATAAACTAAGTAACAAATGCAAAACGTCAACAGCAAAAATGGTGTGTCGTTTAGAAAATGAGCGTACATTTTTGACAATTATGCACAGTAAATGTTACGCATCGCATAAGTGAATGATATTCGCTAGAAATTCGTGCTTTTATTAACTTTCGATTTGTTTATATTTATTCTAAGGACAAATAGATAACCGAAATATTATTGTGACTGATTTCTAATGCGCAACAAACTTGAATCAACTTTTTTTTGTGCTGTTAAAATCAGTTTTTATTTGTATGTAACACCACATAGTAATTTGTTTTATTTTTATCATTAAACCAAAACCAACCGCTGATCTCATTAAACCCTTTCCCAGAATAACGAACCAAAAATGCTATTAACATGATTATTCAATTTATTCGAATTAAGGCGAGCATTAAATTACGGTATATAACGTTAGATAAGTTTATAGCAAACACGAGAAACGCTTAGTTTTGTTACTTTTAAAACTACATAAGTTTGTTTCATTTTCTCTATTTGCATATGTTATGATAGCATTGTTATCGCAGTTATCTAAGAATAAGTTATATACAGTAAACAAATCAAAGTTATTAAAGATATCGAATACAACGGTTTACTTATCTCCGAATACGGAAGTACTTGTATGCTATTGACCTGTTTTCACACTAAACCATATCATTGGTAAATACAACAAATTTGGGTGATATTTGAAGCCATATTTTTCGAAAAATTATATTAAAGCGGAAATATATTACTCGAGTTTACTATATTTTAAAAGAACATGACAAAAATAGTTATTTAATACAGTCTGAATTAAAACCCAAAAATCCTGAAGAGGACAAAAAATTTCATTGTACTTTTGTTTAAAATCTTTGACTTAAAAATTCAATCTATTTATTTCAGTGATCAGTGATCACTCTCTCAGCCTCTTTCCGCTTCTCTGTCTCATTGTACTAAAATACTAACTTTACTATTTTTTCTGAGTAACAAATACCGAAAATCTTTTGTGTACCAATAGAATTGTTGTGATGATTAAAAATAGTGTGCAACAATAATGATTAAATAAAACTGGCTTACGTTATAGAATAATATAAAACGTTATTCGGGCCATAATAGTTAAAAATTTATGAAAATAAAACAAAGAATATGAGTAAACGTATAGTTTTGAGCGAATCGACACGATTTTCTAGTAATAAGAATTTGAAAACTTTTTTAAGAATAAATATTCTCATATTTTCAATTTTTAAAGAATAAAAGCGCTTTTTTCAAAACTGTGTTTGAAAGTTAATGTCATTTAATAGCGCATAACAAAAGCGCATGCGTTCAAAACAATCGCTTCACGTGTTTCGCATTTTTATTTACATTTAAAAAATAATACATTTTACACGCTAATAGCGAAACAATGTCAGCGTTCAAACAATACGCTAATAATCTGAAGCAACAAAGGTTTCAGCTAAAAAAGCTATTTTGGAGGTATCGGTTAAAGACCCGACATATCACTGAAAAGACGTTAGAAACGGTATTCAATGTGTCGATTGTGAGTGTGCCTGTGATTTGTTGCGTCACTTACGTCGCTTACCATTCATTCGCATTAAAATGGATAAAACAGTTCGTAAGATTGAAAGCGTACGTATGATATCATATATCAACACAAACCACAAAATATCGCTAATCAGTTGTATTCAAATTAAACGTTTTTATTTTTTAAATTTTGGTTCTAATTTTCGATGTATCGATTCGTTATGGTTATGGCAGTGATGGCGAAGAACCAGAACTTAGTCATAGCTTGGATGAGTTGGCGTACGATGTGTGGAATAGCGCTAAAATTCCTCGCAGGTATAAAGTGTATAAATTGGCCGAGTTTTTCCCCGTTAATGGTCCGGAGGTGTGAACTTTATTTTGTTTTCGCTTTCGTTTGGCACCCGATTTAACGAACTATCGATTTATTTTCTGATTCATAGACATTCAGCGCCGGAAGTCTCGAGTCTCGTTTGGGGTGTATTATTGGTTTGCCGTACAACTGGAACTACAATGACGTGAGCGATATAAGGCGCAGCGAAATACAATTTACCGGCAAAGACAACCAACCGATCGATTGGGAAAGCGATGCTGCGATTCGGTTACTCAAATCGTTAGTTGTGAGCGAAAACGCGAAACGGTTCGCAATCGCACATCAAATACATTTGGCGAACACTTTCCAACGTCACGTGGAGTGCGTTCTACTAATAGTGAGCACTTGGGTCGGTATTGCTCTCGGAAAGTTGATTATCGATGGATTACGGTTACCGCGACGTATCATTTTAAGATTAGTGGTTCGATTGGTAGCATTCGCTTCGGTTTTGTGGGCCGCGAAGCTCATGAGTGACATGAGTTCACACAACTATAATATCGATGCCGATAATTTGGCGGTTAAAGAAGCGCCAGAGTATTTGGAAGGAGGTATCGAGTACTTCGAGAAATTGTTGGAACGAAACGCGTCGCTTTATGTGTTGTTGGGTGATATCGGCAAACAGAAGTATACCGAAGATGGAGAAGTGAAGGGTATGTTTGTCATACCGATTAGAGACAGATTGGAGAAACTTAAAAAATTATTGGAAGAACAGAAGAGTCAAGAAGAAGGCATAAAAGGAAAAGTTTAATGCCGTCCGAAATTACTTTACGTGTTATCGCTTCTGTTTAATCATGTGTTTAACGTTTAAACGATGAGTTTTATCTAAGTTTATGTGAATTAACTAGAAATAGTAAGTTTTTAAGAATATATATTAATATTATTGATTTTGGATCGCGTTTTGGCATAAACCTTGTGGATAAGACAACAATTTGTCGAAATGTACAGTATATAACTTTAGATAATTATTAAAGTAAAAAATTTTGCCTCAATTTTAACTCAAAAAATTTGCAAAAACCTTGTGTTCAAATTATTATTTTCATTGAAGCCCATTTATAGATCTATATACAGGTTCAGTTAACCGAAAAAATAGGGTATATGTTATTATTTTATTTTAATCTTACATTAATAAAAACTTTTAATTTTGTTATTTAATAATTAAATTCATAATTTAATTTTAAAAAATACATAACAAATACGTTTTATACTATTCTAAACGATTCGGTTTTAATTAGTTAAATGCGTTAATTTAAATTATGTCGAAGTTTTACTATTTTATTGTGGTTAATGCGTGAAATTAAATTTGAACATAAACCTGTACTTTTCATAGTTATAGTCGTAAATTTTCAGGAAAATTAATACAATATATTATGTGCACGAATCATACAAAAAACAACAATTTTGAGACCCATTTAATGTTCATTAAAATATTCATTATTCCTGAACTTATGTTTTTATGTTATTTATTATTATTTAAAATTTATTTGTCTATTACCGTATTTAAAATTCCAGAAAAAGGTGACTATTTAATTACCAAAATAAAAAATAAAGCGGCAAATGATATAAAGTAATTTACATGAATGAAAAGTTTAATGCGTTTGATTTAACTCGAATCAATACTGAAAAATTTTTAATAAAATATATAATCATTTTATTCAAATTAAAAGATGAAAATTTAATTTTCCTGAATAATCGTGAATTTCAAAACAATTTCCTATTTCCTGAATTTACTCGATTTTTAGTCCTGAATTTTGACTGAATGATGACTCTATTCATAATCTACAATGCTTTCTTCAATTAAAGCTTTACAATAAATGATACCATAATAAATACCAATAATACAATTATACAATAATACTTGTAGAAATAATTATATTGAAATTGAACGCCAAATGTCTATAATAAAAACGATGCGCACGTGTGTTCACGCATTATTTGTTTACAAACAAACTTAAAATACTTTTAACAAACGAGTGGATCGAAACTGAATTAAAATAGCGATCAAATAAGAGGTGTTGTCATGATTAAGCTGTCGTGGTTTAAACAGATAGACATTAAGTCGTGGTTTAAACGGAGAGATATTAAGTCGTGGTTTAAACAGAGAAATATGAAAAAGTTATGGATTGATTTGAGTCTATCGATCAAACACACGTCCGATAAAAAATATACGACAATCTTTAACACATTGTCGATCGGTGTGCCGCTCATCGCTGGATGCAGTTTTTTCGCCTTCAATACCGTTGGCTTAAATCGTTACAAAAAAGTGGTTGTAATGCATCCGTACGTATCGATTCTAGAAAATAATAATTATTTTTAATTTGTTTGATGCGTTTCACGCGACGGAAATTAAATAAATTATATGTTTTTTTTGTGTCTGAAGCGAAACACCAATCGATCCGAAATTAGAAACGTTGGCATTTGATGTGTGGACGAACGCTAATTTGCCGCTAAAGTATAAGCAGTCAGATATGATCCAGTTTTTTCACGTTATCGGCGATCAGGTTAATTGAATTCATATTCACAAGCATTTATCCTAAAATATTTGTCTCACTAGACATTCAGTGCCGGAAGTTTTAAGACCGGATTCGGAGCTATTATTGGTTTGCCATATAACTGGCGATACGACACAGTGAGTGATATTAGACGTCGTGACTTATTGTTCATGAATGAACACAACCCATTCATCAAATGGGACGGTGAAGACGCGAAACAGTTACTGGAATCGTTAGTTGTGAGCGATTCCGCCAAAAAGTTCGCAATCGCTCGCGAAATACATTTATCGAATACGTTTCGCGTTCACGTAAACACTGCGCTAATAATGGCATCGATTGTTGCCGGTCTTTATAGCGCGCGGTTTATTATACGCAGATATAGGTCTTATAGAGTGTTGGGATTGTTTCGCATACGATTAATGGTGAGAACGTTCTCATTATTTGCTACGATGTATGTCGCTATGATTTTGAGTTATATCATTGATTACCAGAGGAATCTTAGCATCGATAGACATGCTATTAATGAACGACCAGAGTATATGTACGGAGCGGTTGAGTACTACGAGAAGATGTTAACAAAAAATGTTGCGCTTTACGCGTTATTGGGTAAAGTCGGTAAAAAAATGTTTACGGAAACTGGAGAAATGAAAGGTTTAAAACAATGTTCGATTAATACGAGATTAAAGAAAATTAGAAAATCTATTGAACGGCAAAAACAAGTTGAAAGTTAACGTGAAATAAAAATTTAGTGCATTCAATGTTATGGTACTTGACATTTATGTAATGATTTCATAAATCAGACTGTAATTCGATAATTACTTTCATTTAATATAACGCGCAGTTTATCTCAAATGAGTTTCATGTAAATACGTGTTATCATTATATTATTAACGTTAATAATATTACTGTTATATTTAGGATTTAAATATTATCAATAATAATTATATCACTTAAACTTTAATGGCATATTACCTATTAATGAATAGCGTTCGGTTTTATGCTTTTTTTTCGATTTAATGCATCGTGCTTTATTTTTTATCTGAATGCAGAAGCATTTATTTATGGTTTTGGAATTGTCTGTCCGTACGTCTTCCCGTTCACACTATTTTTATTCAGAGATTTTTTCTTTATATTTATTAAGGGATTTTACCTTTCGTGGCATAATCCGCATTAATTAAGTTTTTATAATGATTGATTTAAATAAAAGTTATTAAGAATTGGAATATTCATCATTTCTGAGTGGTATATACCGATTTAATTAGACAACTATATTATTTACAAAATATTAAATTATAATGATTTGATATAAATATTAAAATTTACAAAACATATCGAAAATAATATGAGCGAGCGATAGTAAAAAGCGAACGACCAAAAACTATTTTAAATTAAAACTGCAAACACAGATATTATGACCGAATCGATCTTAATTTTGTTTTACATTGAATTTAGTAAATGGAAAAGTTTGAGCGCTTAAATACGTTAGACTAGTAAATGAGTAAGTTTGAGACCCGAAAGGTTTGATTATTAACTCGGCCCTGACTGACAAATTTGTCGGTACCGAACCTCAGCCGACATTTCGGGTACACATTTATATGGAAGTTCTAAGACTTAAATTTTCAATGCTTGGTGTGATATCGGATCTTTCAAAATTCAGATATCTTTGCCATTCGTAACTATTTTGCAAATATATAAATATATATTGCATATTAATTAGTTCGATGCAAATTAAAATTTGTTTGCTTCAAGTATACAAGATATTCAAAATTTGTCAAAATTAATAAAATGTTTTTTAATTCATTCATAGTTTTGTTAACATTTCAGTTAAAATTAATTTTAATATTAAGTCTCAAAGTTTGTTTGTCTGTTTGTGAAGTCTTTATAGGCTCCTCGCCTGGGTTCCCCACCCCCTCGACACCTATGTCAATGGATTCAGCTCAATGAGTAGGGATCAAATAGAGGGTTTGGAGGGTGGGCTCCCCTCAGGGGGTTGAGGTGGAAAAAATTTAAAATTTAATATGTAACACCTATACCATTGCACTCAGAATAAAAAGTTATGTTGATTTCACTCAGAATAAAAAGTTATGTTGATTTGAGGGGTCACTGAAGGAAATTAAGTTAGAAATTTTTTTATTATAATTATGTACTTATAGTATGGGTATGGATATGGTCCGGTGGGGTCCGACTGTGTCGGGGTGGGTTGGGGTAGGTCGGAGTAGGTTGGGGTTGGGGTGGTATGAATGAAATGGGGTTGTGGTTGGGATTGGTCGGAGTGGGTTGGGATTGGTTGGAGTGGGTTGGGGTTGGTCGGAGTGGGTTGGGATTGGTAAGGGTGGGTTGGGGTTGGTCGGAGTGGGTTGGGGTTGGTAAGGGTGGGTCGGGATGGATTGGGGTTGGGGTTGGGTTGGGATTGTTTGGAGTGGGTTGGGGTGGATTGGGGTTGGGGTAGGGTTGTGGTGGGGTAAAATGGGATTAGGGTGGGGTGAGTTTTGTTATCGACTAGATGGGGTCGGTTAGGATGGGGTCCGGGTTGTTCGGGATTGGGTCCGGGTTGTCGGGATGGAGTGCGGGTGGGATCCTGGTGTGTCGGATGGGGTCCAGATGCTGTTGGTTAGATTACAGTATGGGTTGTTTTTTACTCGTATTTTAAACCATTTTCTCCCTACGAAGTCCGGCTAAAACTCTCGTTTGCTATAATTTGGAATCAAATATCTATCTATTAATCGGCCCTTTATGTTATTATCATTGTCCACGTTATATGTTATTGTTGTTATAGAGCTGTTTATTACAGGTCACGTCCAATAAAATTGTTTCATCATAGAAGAACAAGTAAACTAAATTAATTTAAAATAATATTTGGATAATTATTTTTAATTCGAGTTTTTAATTTTGTGCGTCATTTGTTGATTGTTTCAATTAAATGACGTCACATTCACATTCATATACACAAATACATACGTATTTATCATACAATCCCTTAATATTGAATGAATTTGCATTTTATTTGCATATCTTTGAATTACTGTTTTGTTTCATTTTATTGCTGGTTAAGTGTTCGTTCATATCATACCATTTAACTATTGTTAGTATTCGTTGGTTTCGTTTCGAACATTGTTTGGTAATATGTCGGCATTACAGCAAACTTTTGAAGGATCGGTCGATTGGGTTGATTGGGATTGCGATCAAACATCAGCGCAATTGTTTGAATTGCAATCAGTGATCAAAGCTGTCGATTGGAATCAATGGACATACGATTATGGCATGAATGGCGTCATTACTATCGATGAACATTACGATCACAATGATTCCAATCAAATGGATTTTGATTGGACTGTGTGTTAACTTATATCTGTATAACACCAGTAATTAAACGAAATTCAATAAAATTAAAATGATTTGAATAACAAATGTGTGAAATATTTATTTGAGTTTAGTTTACAATAGTTTAGTATCAGTAGTCGATAGTCGAATGTAAAACTATTAACGAATGTTCGGATTCGTGTCAAAAGCCGATAACAAAAACCTTATGATTTTAACAAATGGACAAACATATCCAAAAACATCAAAAGGTTGTTAAAAATAACCAAATTTAGATAACGACTGCTAAAACTTGCATCATATCATAAGCTCAATTTTGATTCAAAAATTGAATTCAAAACTAGTTGAGACAATAACTAAAATTAAAATAAAACAAAAACAGTAACACTAGAAAATGATTTGTTCCGAACCTGTTATTACAATCATATTATATTATAGATTTTTATTCAATACAGAAATTTTGTTTTTCAACGAATGTTTTCTATATTATAACTGATTATTATAAGTACATATTTAAATGCTTAGTTTAAAACTCGGGATAATATAAAACTGGAAAACCAGTGCGAGTACAGTATATTAATAACAAGACATACGAGTGAGGAAATAAGTGCTAAAACTCACTCCGAATCTTCTTCAGTGCCATTAACTTTGTTTTTATTATTTTAGTTTTTTCTTACTTTTTTTGTTTTTGTATATTAACTGTCAAATTCGTTAGTATTAATAATCAATGTTGTCTGTATCGGTGTATTTTGATTAATAATCCTCTGTTACATAATAGTTACATCGTATACGAAAGAAATAATAATTACAAGTTCGCTCTAAGATTATGATTAAGCTTCGATGGAATTTATGTTTTGTGATGACTTATACCTTATCAGGGAATTAAACGATTATTTTGGAGTAAATTAACTGCGCGTTAATATCAATAGTACCGAATATTCTGCGTTTATTTTGATATTTTCGGGAAATGTCAAAAATATAGAGCCAGTTAACGATATAATTCAAATTTACGAGTATTTCAGTATTGTTTTATTCGTCATATACTGTGATGTTTAATGCGTTTTAACCAGAAATGATAGGAAATTCAAGCCGAAATAAAATAATAAAATTTTTAAAAACAAACAAATCTGTATGTGATTTACCTTTTCAACTTGAAATACCATACTGTAACCGTTGAATTAACCATTCCTTAAATGTCTTAAAGTACTTATGAATGACATAAACCGCTGGTGTTTTCGTATGCTTGAAATATTCAACGAATATTTATTTGAATAGTTTGCAAATTAGTTGTGCATGTTTTTAATTACAACATTCTCCGCAGTTTTTTGAAATCCTAAATATTTAAAGTTTTTAAATTCTATTCATATTATTCTGTTGGATATTATTTTTACTTTTTTTTGCTTGCCATAAATTATATATTTTTTTCGCAAATACATGTTTGGCTTCATTTATGGTTTAATTACATGTCATTCGAACAAATCAATATATGGAAAATAATAATTCTTTTATTCTATACTGCATTTATACTTATCGAATAATAAAGTTTTTTTTAACAATAAATCTATTAAGTATAGTCGTTAAGTTGAAAACTTTATTAGGCTTTTGTTCAATTTTTATTTATTGATTTTAATATACTTATTTAGGCATATGATACTGTAAGATGCGAGATAACAAGCAAAGTTTCATGATTCATACAGAATTATCAAATCTATATGATTTTGAATTATTGCAGATTACCTAATATCCCCATATTGATTCGTCACTAAAAAATAATTAGTTTTAATTTTTTCAGTTTATGTAACTTCATAATATTATAGCTTATGTTTCATTCTCTTATATATTAAATGATTTAATTATTTTTAAAAAATTTAATAACACCTGACACCTCGAATCATCAACTATTTAAGTCTCGGTAAGGCATCCACACATTTGATGCTTGAATACGATTTAAATAAATTAAACAATAGTGGAGTAAATTACTTGCTTGTATGCTTATACGTTAACGGTTAAGGTTATTCAGGCAGTTATAAAAATTTATTTGTTAAGATTTTTTTTACCGGAATTAAGTTTTTATATAAGCTTATATTATTAGAATAACGAAAAAAATGAAACACCGAAGAGATGCCCGTAAATCTTTACGACGTTCTTTGTATAGTAAGAACCAAATTACGCAGCATTTTTATTAGACATGATCCACATTTACATTTATTTTACTCTTTTTTTCTGTTTATCCATTTTGTAGAAGTATGTGCATACGGAAAAAATAAACAAACAAAAAAACGCACACTTTTTGTCCATACAAATTATTATTGTTAGCGCTATTGCCAATCATCCTATGCTTCAAAATTTTTTATCCAAAATTACTACCGCTTAAGATTATATTTTTCTTTCTACGATGTTAGTCATGCAACGTTTTTCTTCGAGCATATTAAGTATTGAAGATGCAACTAAAGTTTTTTTTGTTTTTTATTATATATGTATTTTTTGAAAGCTAGGATTGAATTCATTTGACAAACAGATATATAACTAAATCTATTGAAAGCCACGACTATTGTTATCTTATTCCTATTAATTTTTTTGTGGTTGAAAAGCCAATCCAAAAATTTGCAATTTTCTTAATTTATTCATAATAATGGCATTAAGGGTAAAAAAATCTCAACAAACCATATATAATACCATTTATTAAGTGGCAAACAATCATTGATGACAAACGTTTATCTTATCGCGAGTTCATCTAAACTCGTAAATCTTCCAAAACTACACTACATATTAAAGCCATAATGTATGTGTCAATTTGTCACATTTTCACGAATTATATTAAATCATTTCGTTGCCATCAAATTTATTTTGCTATAAAAAATTATGGAATTTCTTATAACAATTTTACTTCCGAAATCCTAGACGACGTTGCGGTAAAACATTTACATATTCGTTTATTTTCATCATTTAGCCAAACATAGCTGACTTATTGAATGATAAATGTTTGTATTAAAATGATAATCAATACCGTAAAAAGATTGATCACTTAATTATAGTGTTTAATATTTTTCAGGGTCCGTGTATGTGTTATTAAATAATATTATTGTTAATGATATTTTCGATAAATAGTTTAATGATTCGACATTGTCGGCCATCACTAATAATGCGTTCGTTTAACACTGCAAATACTTCTTGGAAATTATTATCTAAATTGCAAAAATAGTTATGACACGCGAGTCCCAGACAACTAAATAAGCGTACACATCAACCATCAGTTTAGACATAGTTTTTTGACTCATTTTTAATAGCATATAACAAATATGCCATAACGCGATAATTTTTACATAATTATTATACTTTTTCCTATTTACACTTACTTGTGGTTTATTACAAGTTTGACTATAAATTTTAAATATTAAAATTTATAAAATTTAATTTAAATTATATATATCTAAGCTTATAAATATTTATGATATACAGAGGCGTATAAAAGCATATAAACTAATATATAGGTTAAACTTTCAAATAAAATTCATTATGTGATAATAATTTTTTACTAATTTAGTGACAACTATTTCACTAAATAAAAATAAATAAATAATTTGCCTTCAATAACAAAAAATGATGAGCAAAAAAATCTATTAATGTGGGATTCATTACACTTTCCATACCAATTTGCTATTAAATCGGAATTTTTGAGCAAATATAAAGAATAGTAGGGTAATATTAAAACTTGTTTTTTGAGTTTGCGTCACACACTGAGATACCGAAGTTTAATCGACTTTATCTTCTTCTTCACAGCACAGCAGTGAACGAAAAACATGAATCAAATTTAGCATTTAGTTTTTGCGAGCAAAGTGTGGAAAAACAAAATTGCAATAATATATACTTAATGTCTATTTGCAAAATAAAAACGTTCAAATCTGATTAAAATAATAGAGTCGCTAAACAACTTGTATTGTATTTGCGTAATATTTTTTTAAAAATTTATAATAATTAAATTTTTGTCATTTTAACAAGTTTTGACTTAAAAACAATTTTATGCTTACATTGAACTACTTTATTACGATATAATAAACTTAACTTATGACGACATAAAATTTGATTGTGACATCCGTTTATCTGATTTCAAAAAATATCGACCAAAAAATTTAAGCCATTGATGAGAAATACGGAAAAGTAATCGAAAAAATGAAAATGTGTTGCAAATCATCTAAACAATAATTTACTTTTGTGTTTAATATACGTTTTGAAAAAAAATGTTTATCTTAATGTTGTTACAACATTGTGGCAAAATTTAAATTATAAGTAATTTTTCGTTATTTCGTTAGAAAAAAATGTGCTCCACTAAAATGCAAAAATTAGTTGAAAAATTGTTTGCATGTGTTCGCGATTTTTAAAAACTTACGCGTAAATGTAGAAAAAAAATATTTTTCCACATTAAAAAATGCGTTAAAAATGACACTTATCATAGCGAGCTTTTTAACTAAACTACTAATGATGGCAGGTATTGGCAATTACGTTGTGCACGAATCAAAGTTCGTTATCATTAAGTCCGAAATGAGTGAATCGATGAAAAAGCACGCATTGGGCACTGCGATGGTGGCGTTCGAGGAACCGGGTATACCCATTAACTCGAAAAAGACTGATATCGCTATTAAACTGTCGTCAGAGTTTGATGATCAGTACGGAAAACATTGGTTTTGTTTAGTGGGTCCGCCAGGCTTTGTGTCGCACTTCGACCACATTGAGGGCACACTGCTGTGGTTTTCCTATAAAGACATTCAAGTGATTATGTTTAAAATGGCTAAACACTCGCAAACTGATATTATCAGGTAATTTAGGGCTAATTAGCATATAGTCATAATTTAATCGTAGTCATCGGAAGATAAAATTTTATATATTCTATAAAAGTATTTTCATTGTCGATATAACTTTTCTTTTTCATTAATTTTATCAAAGATATTTTTTTGGGAATATATGCCCGTAAGCTATAATGAACTTCTAAATGTGATAAATGCGTATCTTATTTCTCTCTCACGGTCAGCCAGTTGTGAGAAATATATTATAATTCATTGGGTTATTATAAAAGTTTGTTAACTATTTTATTTATTATGCTTCCAGACGTAAAATCTGTTGAAAATAGTTTTTTTGAAATATGCTCTAATTATTTTAGTTTTTGTTAGTTTTTTTAATAAAATATGTAAACTATTTTTAATTAATTAATTCAATTTATCGAAAAAATAATGCAAATTTCTCTCTAAGGCTGATATAATTTATATTTTCTAATTTAATGTGAAACATACAATATATCATATTTCTGCTTACGTTAGTTAAATGGTAAGGGTTGGTATCTAAATTGAATTTATCTATTTATTATAGAAAAGCTTAATTTAATAATTAAGTATAATTTTAAATAACTGTGAAGTCTAAACCTCTATTTCTTCTGATTCTCTACTTCTCTTCCAGTAAAGGCGGTTTAGAGCCTCAAAGCCTTAAACCGATCTTGAGACTCAGACTTGGACTCTGGTTAATTTTCTAATTTTAAATATAGCTTCGGGCTTGAGATTCTTATATTTTGGGGCCTTAGGTTCGAGAAGATTCCACTTAATAAAGCTTTCGAGAGGTTCTGTGAAATTTATTGTTATGGAATATGAATTTTAGAAAAATTTCAAGTTATTATGATGTTATTTATTTGTCATTTATATGTATTGTTCATCACATTCTATTGTCTCATTAGATATAAAATAGAATTTTTTTCATCTAAATAAAATTCACAGAGGTTCGGAGGCTCAGGCTCTGCCTCCAAGAAGGAGACTCGGGTTCAGACTAAGGCTGGAGCCTCTGGAACCCTAGTTTCTCCATCGTAATCCTATTTTCATATTATGGTTCAAATTTTATGCTCTAATATATATATGTTAAATTAGATGAATCGATGCATAATTAACTTAAAATTTATTAAATCCTAGAAAAATTAAATTCATTTTTGCAATTTGAATGCATAAATTTTGAGTTTATAGTACGTAATAACCATTGCATTTTGTACATATTTTTTTAATCTAAATTGAATCAAAACATATATTTCAAGTAACTGTACATTAAAAGTTCATGAGGATCTCATATAAAAAAATTAGTGTTATCTTTTAAAGTTAAAGTAACTTTTTAAAATAAGAGCTGATGTTTCAGTAATTATGCATTTATTCCAATTTATTTTTTTCAAATTGCTTCACAAATATTAATAAGTTTTTAAAAATAAATATAAGAAATGTTCAGTTTATTTAATATTACTTTCACAACAATAAATTTAACATAATTTCCATATTGAAAATTGTAGTATATTTAATTGATGTTAAGTTTTCAAATTTATTTTTCTGCAATACCGTAAGTTTCTGTGTATAGCGCGCACCCATGTATAACGCGCACCCAAACTTTAAGAAAATTTTTACTTTTTCCTTTAGATAACGCGCACCCCTTGTATAACGCGCACCCCTTGTATAACGCGCACCCCTTGTATAAAGCGCACCCTATGTATAACGCGCATCTAATTTTAGGCTTTTTTAATATGACGACACATCATGTTATATTAAGATGGTTTCGATTAATAATTAAAATAAATATTTTGAAGAAATATTTTTTTTTGTTTTTCTATTAGATAAGGCGCACCCCTTGTATAGCGCGCACTCTTAAATTTTTCTCAAATTCCACTTTTTTCCTTAGATAACGCGCGCGCTTTACACAGAAACTTACGGTACTTCCGTTTTTTTTCCGTTAATTAAATAATTATATTTCTCTTAGCTATTGTTAAAGATTTTTTATTACAATAATTTCAATGTATTATTAATGAAATGTATTTTAATATTTTTAAATTTTCCGAATTGCGATTAACGAAGTCTTTAATTATTGTAATTTTTGGTACCATAAATAATGGTAGGCATATGCGTAATCTAGGTTTTTACTGAAAATGTAAGATTTTGTTCATCGAAATGAAAACAATTAATCCGACCAATAGTTGATATATCGAACAAAGTAGTATAAAAAGATATTTAAGTTAATTTCAATACGAAATTTCAAATTTTCACAAAATCGTTTCGCTTTAGAAATCGCTTAATTTATGAATTTTAACATAATTATAAAACTAGAGTTTTTTAAACAAATTCAATTTTTATTACTATAAGCAAGAAATTCATATGAAATTAATTTAATCTCAATTAAAGTTTATTTTCCCGATAATATTGCTGTTAGTGCTTAGATTTTTTAATGTTTCTCTCAAAAACAAAACAAAAATTTAATGACTCTAATAATACTTCAACAAAAAATTAATAAACTTTTTAGTTTAGACACTTATTTGGACACATATAGAATAGTAAATGATTGAAAGTTTTCTTTAGGCAAAATTAAAAACAAAAAATTTGCTAGAAATTAAAACGGAATTTGATTATCATTAAATATTATTTTTTAGTTTGATTATTCGAGCATCGAAATCATTAAGATAAGTTGTAGCTTAGCATTAAAAAAGTTATCTAATGAAACAAGGATATAAATTCACTTTAATATATCATAAGAAATTAAAATTTTGTTTCGCTCATAATATAAAATATTTAAAGTAAATAAACGTTTTTTCGTATACTAAAATTATGTGTTAGCATACACAAAAAAATAAATATATTCACAAAAACTTACATCAATTTATTCTTAACTTGGAGTTCTTTTTAAATTAATAAACCTGTAAAATTAAAAAATTGGTTGCCGTAAGCTTTGACATTGTGATGATGACCGCTATTGGTACAAATTTTAATTTTAATTTTGATGTAATATTTTGAGAAATAAATTAAAAATACTACTTTCTATCGAAAAACATATACATGTTCGTAAACTGTGTATTACGTACATAATATATAGATTTTAAAATTTGTCTGTTTACCTGAGAATCCCATACTAGGTTCCAAAATCAATCAATTCACTTGAAAAGAAGGGATAAAACAGGGTTTTTTTTCGAGGATGCTAAATGTTTATACATTTATTAATAAAAATTAATAAAAATTCTTAGTTTCTTAATTTATAATTATTTCGGATTTATTTAAACCTTATACAAGTATCTCCAGCCGAAGGCGTTTTTAAACCCTAGTTATACTAATATAGTATCCATAAACTTAATTTATTATATACTCTTAATTAAATGCAGGGTCATTTCAAAATAACAAAAAAATAGGTTTCTATTTTGCATATTATGGTAATAATTTTAAACAAAAACAAACATTAAAAGTTATTGGATTATTTTAGGAGTACAGTAAATTAAGACCAAATATTATTGTATTTTTAAAATAAAATCAAAACTATTTTAGTTTATTTTTACATCGGATAAAGATATGGTCAAATCTAAAACACAATTTTTATTCGTCATTTAGATATAAAATAAGTTCAAATCCAGTTATACGTTTTACTCTGTTATATATACTGTATATCGCGCTAAAACACTAATATACTTAATTGATTTTTTTGGTTTTGTTTTTATTATTAGTGCTGAGAATAATAAAAAATTTCAATCCTGTTGCATAAGAGCTTCTTATTTCGCTTCCTCTATTCAATCATTAATTGAATTAGTAAGGATGTGAATTAACGGGAAATTCCCGCTTTTAAAAAGGATTGCAATCTCAAGGAAAATTATATATTACGGTAAATGACTAACTTTGTTATTTAAAATCATATAAAAGTTTTCCCGATTTTGAAGTTTTTCTTGAAATTTCTAGATAACTCCAAATTTTAAGTAAATTTGCTATGTTTTTTTCCATATCTGATTAAAAGTTAGTTGGGAAAAATAGTATTGATTTCGCGCAAAAAAATTGAGATCGCGTTTTACAAAGGGTACTGGTTATACACTGTAATTTACGGCAAATTGAAATTATTTTATAATACAATTTTAAAGCACTTTTGTAAAAACGAATTCAAAAAAATTATACTGTATATACCAGGGCTTTAAATTAATATTAAAATTAATACCGTAAATGTTTACTATACTTGAAGGGAGTCACGACGAACGGATAAAATGAAAGTTAAACTATTGAGATGCGAAATGTCAGAGTCAATGAAATCGCAAGCGATTACCACAACAATAATGGCATTTCACGAGTACAACACATTCGAAAAGATATCGGCAAACATAACCGATGTGTTCGACCATTTGCACGGACAACAGTGGCAGTGTGTGGTCGGCTTTCAAGGGTTTAATTCTAAAGTTAACTATATTGAGGGCACGTATATATCGTTTCTGTTCGGTGACGCACAAGTGGCGCTCTTTCAGGTTATCAAACAGGTATCAAACATTATATACTTTTTTATTCCACTTATTCTCACTTCATTTTAGAATATGAATCTTAATAATTTTTAGACTAGTAAATCGTTAAAATCTTAAACCCGAACCCGACTCCGACCCGATTATCAAAATATTTTCATAATTCTACTAATTTTGAACAATTTTCCGCTATTAAATTTGACAGATAGTAAAACTTTCTGAAAAATAGAAATGAATATTAAATAATTAAGTAGTATACAGTTATATATAAAACTCATATTTTAAATTTTTACCAATTTTATTATAAGTTTTATGGTAAAAATTGATGTTTTAATGGTTTGTCGGAATTTCTTCTAAAATTTTTAAAACCCGACCCGAACAGTTTTGAGCCCGAACTCGACCTGACAAATTTGTTGGGTACCCGACTCGAACCCGACATTTTGGGTACACGTTTACTAGTCTAATATAGATCATATTAAATTATGGATAGTTATCGTGGATATGTTTAATCAAGTTTGTAAAATCTGTGTGATTTTAAGAATAGTTCAGATTAGTTACCACAATGTTTATGATTGCGATATTGATAACATAAATTGAAAATATGTAGTTCCACTTAAAAGCTAACTGCGTGTGATTTTTAGACTGGAAAATCAAAGTTTATAAATTGAACTTAATTGAACTTTCGTATATTGAAATTGAATTATTATTATTATTATTATTTTAATTAGAATTCTCTCACATTTTTGATATGCGCTATAATTATGTCATCGTTTAGATAACAAGTTTTAATGTGATGTGATATCTGAGACCATTTGTTTCGGTTGTGCGGAATTTTAATATAAATCATTCATTGATTGAAAGTAGAAAATAAAAATAACGTCTATAATGATTAAAATCGCCACAAGCGATATCTATTTGAAATATGCGTATTCGCTCTTCATCTTAGTTTCAGCGAGTTTTGACAAAACTCTTTAAGTTGTTTATAAATCATAGAAAATTGTTTAAATAGTTAACTTATACTGGAATATTCTTAATGTTTTTAAATTTTACTTATGGTGTACTCCCGATGCGTAAATTGGTTTTTTGAGAGAAATTTTATTTTATAGATGAAGATAAAAAAATAAAATATATTATGTTGATTTCGCGATAAGATGAGGTAATTTTTACCACAATTAGAATTTTCTAATATAAAACGATTCAATTTCAAAAGAATTTCTTATGCAATTCTATGCTTTTTCTAACTTAAAAAACAAATAAAATGCATTCGTTTATTGTTGGAAAATCACGAAATAAACGGATAAGAGAGCAATGAATAGTCTGTTATATAATTTAATTTTGACGCAAAGCTAATGAAACTTCAATAAACAAGAACAAAAAAACAGGTTTAAATTGATAAATCCATGTGTATATGTATGCGAGATCTTTCCATATAGTAAAGTATCGCTTAATGATGAACTAAGATTATGGGCGATAATTGTTAATAATTGATATTTTTTATAATTATATGTTTAGTTTCTATTTATATAATAATCGTTTTTATCTATGAAAATATGGATTTATTATATAACAATCAAATGTTTCTTAATTTATTGCATTTTTCGAATTATATTTATAGAAAATAGTAATAAATTTATAATTACTCTTATTTATTGGATTAAAAATAATTTATAATCGTAATACGTTTGTCACTTATGCAATCATTTATGAATAAAACCATAAAACACGGAAACGAACCGAAACATTAATGGATTCAACAATCAAAATAAAATATGCGTTCAAAATTTCATTCGCATAATCATTTAAGTTATGTGCGTTTGCTTTGTTAAATGAAAGTTATAATATTTTCTAATATTTTCACGTCAAAAGCGAAATGATTTAATAGGTTTATATGAAAAGGGAATTAATTTCGTAATCATTTAAAATCACAAATCCGTGAATAACATATTTTCGAAACCCATTATCTCCAAACTTTTTGTTTATCGCACGGTAACACAATTATCTCACTTTATTGCCATCAATTATTACTCCGAAGTCGTGCTTCATTTAAATTAATAAAGTTATCATATTTTTATTATTACGAACTAAATTACTTTCTTATAGAATGAATTTAGACTATACAAACAAGATTTACTGAAATTTGATTTTATGTTTTTCAAAATAGAGTGAGTGTAGTCATAAAGTACGGTAAAAAGTGCTTAAATATTTTTATTAGTGAATGATTAACAATTTTTATTAAAAATAAGGTCGACGTTTAAAATTTTTATCAATTTTTTCATAATATTTTATTTTAATCAACCGAATAACATTTTGTCCGATTTTAATAAAAATTCTAATCTATATGTATTATAAGCTATAATTATAGCTAATGTCATCACTAGAGCCTAAAAATAATAGCATATAAAGTATATAAAAATATCGCTATAAATTGCTTTAAAAATTGACCAAAATAGAATTAAAAATAGCATTTATAAGATTTTTACTATTGGAAACAAATTTTTCTTTTATGAAATTTTCCTCACATTTTTTAAACGAAATTTTATGGGGTTCGAAAAAGTTATCTAGTTTAAACGACAAATTCAATTTTTTGGAAATTTGCATATAAACTATCAAATTAGCATTTTTAGCTATTATCATTAAAAATTGCAATAATAAATGGAGTTAAATCGATTCCTATTTATGTGATTCGTGTGCATACAAAATTACAGAGTTATGGCTTATAAAATATAAAGGTAGCAAATGCTATCATTTTGAGGCTCTATCATAGTTACCCAGAGGGGAGTGCTTGCCCAGGGTTGACCCCCCTAGAATTTTGGAAGTTGATCCTTACTCCCCCATGAAAAATCCAGAATTTCGAAAATTGTCGGTTAAATTCGACGAGTTTTTCGAGGGGGCATCCGAATTCCAAAAAATTGTCGTATAAATCCGATGAGTTTTGACCCCCCCCCTAAAAAATTAAGATTTTATGGATCTAACCCCCACCTAGAGGTTTCGAGTCTGGGTAACTATGGACTCTATTAATTAACTTTACTTTGAAAGACAAAAAATAGTTTCATAACTTTTATTAATAAAATATTTGACATCAATTTTTTGGTATTGAAAAATGCGTTAAATAAGGGACTCTACTTTAATATTATTTTATGCGACTTAAATGATACAAAATGTGCATTTTAATATGCATAAATTATTCTAGATTTTAATGGTCTTTTACGGGGAAATTATTGAAATCTGATGAGTCAATGAAACTGGCTTTTGATATAATTGGACAAAATAAAGGTTTTTTAAGAATACTATTCAGAGTAAGCCTAAACAAGTCCATCACAAAAATCATAGAATTTAAATTATAAGGGGTTAATAAATTTGACAATAAATTCATGAGTTACAAAATCTCATCAGTTTTGATGTCAAATTTTCGGAATTTAGTTCTTAAACATTGTAAATATTTTGTTTGTGAGACAAAATCTTAAATAACATCACATAAGAATTTCTAATTTCTTAACTTCTTATTATTTGCTTAACATTTTTGCATTATATTCAAATGATATGCCAAGAGTGTCGATGTGAGGAGCCTTTCATGTTCTGTCATTATTATTGCCTCAAAATAGCATTTCCTACTTTTTTTTATCTCAATCTCTAATAAGTAGGGAATTTTTTATTCCAGTATAAGTTTCGCTATTTTTTGCTATTTTTTATGGAACAAAGCCATAAATGCTATTTTGTTATTTTCTGAAAATATTTTCGAAGATAAAAATTTATTTTACAAAATTTTCAAATTTCATTATTAATTGATGATAAAATATTACTAAAACTATATATTAATAAAGAAATCATTAGCAAAAATTAGTCTAGTCATATTGAAAATCTTACAAAATCCTTAAATAATACAAAATACGAAATATCTTCTGAAAATAAACGCTATTTTTGGTAAATTATTAAAGCAATTTATAGCTCTATTTTTATTTTCTAGAAATGCTAATATTTTAGACTAGTCATAATTTTTTACTTAAATAAGAGACTTCTCTCACATAAATGCATAACAAGACACTTTAAACGATTGCTGAAAATAAGTCATGGTTTATGAAATAAAAAAGTAGTAATGCTATCATTTAGATACTCTAGTCATCACTAATTTATTCAGAAATACAATGCATAGTATGATCACAATATCTTTAATTAAAATTTTAAAAAAATCATTTCAATTATTATTATTATATATTCACACAATTGAATACATATTACAGGTCGAACCACGCGAACTCATATCAATCGCGCGGCAATACATATATCATCCCGTAATTGATTACAACTCTTTGGAGAAAAAAGTTCGCAATCGATTGGTTCGAACGGCCATCGAAAACATATATCGATTCGATAACTTCGTAGATATTGCTCGAGGAATCACGAGCACACTGTTAGCGCAAGACGGCGTTAATTGGGCGTGTGTTACGGGACACTCTCTATATATTGGAGAAGATGTTCCCGAATGTCATGATCAGGCAATATCAGTGAACTTCGGCGAACTCCGTGTACTGCTATGTGCTTACGATGATCACAGTGATATTAGTAGCAATCAAATACATTAGCAATGAATATTTTATTTTCTTATGTGAGAATATTGGATATTTTAGTTGATTAAATTATTTTATAATTGAATATATAATTTAATAAAACCATATGGTATTAATTTTTTTATTGATATCTAAAAGATTTTTTGAATTTTTATTTGTGAGAATTGTTTTAAGTGCATTTTGCAGTTTAAATCTAATGAGTTAAACGCCTTTAAATTACAAGTAGTTTCATAAAGAAAATTTTATTCAATGATAGTATGAAAATAGTTTTAAAATTGAATTATATTTTAAAACTTTCAAAAATTTCTCCAAAAATTTACCATATTTTGTCCGAATTTTAGGGTTTTAGTTCCAAAAAGTAGACTCTGGTGATAGCACTTATGTAGTGTAGTAACTCATATATCAAGTTAAAATATCCATTGCATTCTTACTTGATTTCTTGTATTATATTATTTATATAAACTAAAAAATTTCAGCATCAAATGTAATTGGAAATTGCCTGTAGTAATGGATTAATTTGATTAATTTATAAGAGATTCTTTAGATAAAATATAGTGTTTTAAAAATATGAGTAATTGCACTTAAGAATAGTTTTGATTGAATTAATGTTTTATTTCCTTAATTAAAATTATTAATTGCTTAATTTTTTGAAAAAACAAATATTTTTAAAAATAATAGTTTGTTGTAAAGCTAATAATTGGCAAAAATGCCAAATTTCCTATTAAGTCAGTCCTTAATTAAGCGAAACTATTATTGTCTAAAATCTGTAAATTGCGTACTTAATTGTTTTTTGATTAACTTTTTCGACTCATTCATCAATAATTTAGTATATATAAAATTATCTCTAAACTTTAAATAATCTAAAACATATGATTAATTATTTAACCACAAAATAATAGTAGATAGGTGTCAAATTATAAACAAATTGACAAATAATTTATAAAATTAAATATACGGTAAAAAGATCACTGATCTCTCCCTATTTCTATGCCAATTGTTCTATTGTCAGATTTTTAAGCTAATTGTTACTTATTTTTAGCTTATTTCTATATTTGCTTTATTAAGATACATTTTTAGTGACAGGATATCTTTGAAATTTAAGTGATTATCATTTAAATCTTAAACTTTCATATTTAACCATAAAAAGTTGTTAATAATCATTGAATTTAAATTCACTATATAAAAGTTTCTAAAAAACGTTTTTACGTTGGATTAACTAACTTTTTTATGTAATTTTTCGATTTTTATTTAAGTTATATATATTTAATAGAATTTTCTTGTATAAAAATAAGATTTTTATCAAATTAATCCTAAATTATTCAGAGTATAAATGATTTTTAGAAACTGTATAATTGAAATTTATAGCTTTCTTGTTTTGTTATTGTCGATAAAAATAACAGTACTCTAGAAAATCGTATAAATTTAAAAATTCATCGAAAGCCCGTTAAGCTATTGCTTTAATCGTATTTAATTAAATTTAAACATTTAACAAATATTTTTAAAAATATAAATGCTATTTAGAACCAATGATATATATATTTTCATACTTTTAATCCATTTTTATTGTTAAGTTTTAAGATTTTAAAATATTAAATAACTTTTCTTTTTATTATAAGACGAAAAAACTTATTTTTATCTCGCAGTTTTGTTTTGTTATTTATTTTTATTTATTTACGTTTTCAAACTAAATAAAATTATATAATTAAACAAAATTCATAAAA
>JAQGAW010000776.1:0-24443 GCA_034698025.1 Phthiracarus crinitus
TTTTGTTGTGGAGACAACTTGACTTTATTTGCTATTGTGTTAACTGCAATTTCATTTAAGGCTTTATATAAACATTCGTCTGCCACTTCACTTAATACTTTTTTTCTTAATTTCTCATTTTTAATTTTAGCAATCATTTTAAGTTTTTCTAAACACGTGATCAAATTTTTTGATGGCATGTTTATATTTTATAGATTATTGGTGAAAAGGTTTTATTTAAATGTACGACTTCTTCAGGAGTTATTCTCGTTTGAACTCGTAAAAATTCTGGTGTATCTGGTGTTAGGTCAATCTTCATATAACCATAGGCCTGTTTTGTGGCTTCATTGTAAGCATTCACTAAAGCATTTGATTTGTCAGGAAATATTTGCCTCGCAATGTTTTTTATTTGTTGACCGTCCCTAGGTGACTTCATTAATATTATATACTGCGAATTAAGACTAATAGTGCGAATTGATTTATAAAATAAATTCTGAACACTAAATATAATACTCATATTGTAATGATGGCTAACTCTAGTGAAAAAATTCTCAAGAGTTTTATTTTTATCAAGTTGGGTCATTAAATCATCAATAACAATAACATTTGGTGAATATTCTTTAATTTGTTCCATAGATGGCAGACCTTCATGTATTTGCATTATTACATTATCTGAAATTGGCACTGATAATAATTGCTGGAAAATACCATAACACCAAAGAACTTTAAGTGTACTTGAAATATTATGAAACAAAATATTATAATTTTTTAATATTCTTCTTATTAGTATTGTTTTTCCACTACCAGTGGGACCTGCGATTAAACAGGTAAATGGATTTTTGAATTTCAAGTGTTTTATATCTATATCCATTATTAATAAATTTATGTATATATTAATCTTTATATTAACTTGTTATCAATGTTAAAATAATTTAATATGAAGAGTTATTAAAATGTTTGAATAGTACAATTGTTCATATGTGAATAATGAAAAGAATAAATCGAAAATTAATAGAAAGTTCAAGTAATCCAAAAAACCTTGAATTTTTTCGTACCCAAGTCCAACCAATAACCTATGTTAAAGATGGTATTAAAAGTAGAGAGCTTTCCAAGAAAAGACTTGATTCAAATAAGAAATCAAACAGTGGAAAAGACAAGAAAAATTAAATGGTTAATCTTGTTCTTTGAGCTTCTAATATTCATCCTGGTATTATTTTCATTTATAATATTTATTTCAAGAAATAAAGAAAAAATTACATCATATTGTGGATTAGAAAGTTTATATGAAGGCTGGAATTATAAGAATATTACTCTAATTAATTTGAATGGTAGCTCCACGTAAACATAAAAACCGACATTTAGTTAAAATAAATTTTGTTCCAGCAAAAAAGAAATACATAAGACATAACTTTAAATTATTACGTCAAATTGGTGGAAACAAAAGAAAAAAGAAACAAATACCAAAGAAATGGATAAATACGAAATAATATTAAAACTTACAAGTACACATAAAAACAAATTAAAACTTATATTAAAAATTTTACGTCAAATTGGAGACAGTAAGAAAATAAAGGTAAATACTATTAAGAAAAAACCAAAAGTTAATATGAAGACCAAAGTTTAAGTAAGAAATATTTGCAAAAATGGAAAAATATTATTCCATTGTTTCTAATGTAACGCGGGTTTCTGAGTTATTTAAAAGAACAGAGACAACGCATACAATTAAATTATTGGATAACCTGTTTGCGAATAGTAAAAATGTTTCTGCCTTATTTGAAAATTTAAAACATATATTCAAATTAATAATTCGTGATATTACTCATGGATTTAATGAAAACGACTTAATTAGTTTCAATATAAGTCAAGAAGAAATGGAGAAATATTTAAGTCCATGCCGAATAAAAGACGTTAATACAATGGAAATTATAAAGATATTATTCAGGAAAGAAAGATTTCATAATTTTAATTTTAAAGAAAAATTCACCATCGATACGGCTGTAACACAAGCCCCAACAGGACTCAAAGATTGGAATTCAGAATATTCAGACTAATATTTAATTAATTTTATTAGATTAGTGTATAATTAAAATAGATTTTCAAATTGTTTTAAAAATAATATTTGTAATAATTGAAAAAATGTAATTTTTATAAATAATAATTGAATAAATGTAATTTTTATAATTAATAATTGAAAAAATGTAATTTTTATAATTAATAATTGAAAAAAAATGTAATTTTTATAATTAATATTTGAAAAAATGTAATTTTTATAATTAATAATTAAATAAAAATTGTTTTTTTTTAAATTTTTGTGTTTATTTATTAAAAAGTATATAAATGAATTAATTAATTGAAATGTTTTTGTAAAATGTAATAAAAATGTTGCCACAATGAGATAATTTCAATACGCACCATAAAATACATATGCCAATGGCATATATTATACCTATAGGTATATAATAGCGAAGCTAAATCTATGCCTTAAGGCATATACGGGGCCCCCTACCTTCCGAAAATAAAGGTTTTAATTAATATTGCACTGTTTTTTATAATAAATTACAAAATAAATGACAAAATTTTAAGTTTTAAAATATTTTATTGAATAAATTTACAATTAAGAATATTATTTACATTAATTAAGAATATTATTTACAATAATTAAGAATTTTGGTTAATAACATTTGAAATAATTAAACATTAATATCCATAAGGAAGTGTATTATTTCCAATTATTCTTCTTTTATCTGAAGTTGCGCGGAATACTTTATTAATTTCTTTAGTCCTTATTGTATGCAATTTATCCGTTGTAAATTGCATTTGTGGTACGTCTAATTTAATTCTTTTATTATCCACGTATGAAGTGGAGATTTCCATCATTTTATCCATTGAAATTATTTTTAAAGCGGCCTCCGTTAGGGAGAGCCCTTTTATCTTTAAAACCACTACCCCACTTCCATCTTCTTCTTTATGTATTTCGTATCCATAGTTTTTGGGGCCTAACGAAACGAACTTCTTACATTTCTTTCCTGCACCCACTTCGTCTGTGAGGTCGCCCAGGAAATCACCAGTCTCAATTATTGGGTCTCCTTCAACCCATTTGAAGAACACGGAGTCCGTGTCGTGGTATAATAGACTTCAGGGTCTATTATCTTCGATTTTTTCCATTAAATTCAATAATTCCAACCTAGCGTATGCCGTCACGTATGATGCAATAGCAAGGTTGTAATTATTGGAAACATCGTTTTCCGTGTCCTTATGTCTCCAACTAACCATAATAACTCCTTCCTCATCGACCATTACTTCTCCGAGTATTTCCTTTTCTTCGTCATTGCATACTTTCCAATAATCATCGTATGTATTGCATATTTCTGTTTTTGGCAGGTTTGGTCTCTGCGTCAATTTTCCCCAAAAACTATTCAGCATTATTTTCGCAATGAATCGCAAGGCGGGGTTCTTTTCAATCTTATCGTAATCTAATGTAATCCCCTCGCGTTCTTCGTATTGCATAATATATTCCAATTTCTTATCTTCGTCATCGCCTACCCAGGAAGGCCATCCACTGGCCTCCTGTTTTATCTTTAACCACATATTTACGTAGGCGGCAAATAACCCAATTCGGGTATCGGAATAATTAAGAACTTGAATTATCTCAACTATTCGATATCCTCTTTCTATCGCCTTTTGCAGTTCTACTGTTGTCCATGTTCCGGTAAGCACTCTGTCATCATCTCCATGAGTGCACTCTTCCTGACTTAAATTCTCGGCACAGCACTTACATAATGGAAACATTAGTTTCTTATTAAGTGTGGCCGGAAGTACAGGAAGGTATAGTTCGCGTGGTGGAAGAACTTTGCATTTAACGAACCCGAAGTACGATTTTAAACTTTTATCGAAATTTTCATTTATAATATCCGGGTGTCGAAGCGGGTACTCTTTTGTCTTCAAAACAAAAGGGTATAGACTGCAGAAGTCTACTACTTTAATTTCCGAGCATTCTTCATTACTTAAGTCTTCAAAAAATTTTAAATTATTCGTTCTTCCTCCGTAGAACGACTCGCGAATTACTGCGGAACCATAGTCTTTTAATAGTTTATGGTGTATGTATCTGTTTGAAGTATACGTCCTCATTTCTTTATCTTTCTTTCTATCTTTAGCATACGTATGGGACCACATAATTTCACCATTTATCCCGCGTCTTTTCAAATAATCAATTTTCTTACATGTATCTTCGTATACTTCGTTGTAACTTTTACCATGGAGTTCGGGTCTTTTAACATTTCTATTATCGGTAAAGCATTCGGGGCAACCGTGCCAGTTGCACCCGAAAAATTCGTAGAATTTCTTTTCACTTTCTTCATATCCATCCAACCAATAATTTCCTATTCGGTACTGTCTATTTAAATTAATTTTCCGTTTATGTTGGAGCCAGTCCAACCAGCAATCTTCTTCGATGCTGTGGTTTTTCGAACCAGCATCATAGGGGATAGATGGAGTTACCCCTAATGTATCGTTTTCTAAAAATTTGGACTTAAATACTTCTAATCCAATAGAAGCAAGCGTGAAGCATCGAGTGGTTGGGTCGATGCCGGTAATTTTCATAAAATTATTCCGGAATACCATTATACTTTTATTCAATATCTCTACATCCATTTCACAGTACCGAATTAATTCTTCTTTGAAATTAAATACATAATTCTCATTTTTCTTTTCCGAATACCATTTACGCAATTCGGAAGCATCTTTTTTCTTCAAATTGTCCACTCCATAATACTTTATATCCGGAATCTCCCCTACATAATTCCAGTTTTCCGGAATATTGAACAAGTGGGGGAATTTTCCCTTTTCTATTTCGCAATCAAGTCCGAATGCCTCCGGCAGTTTACTTAGCGGTTGGAGGAAGAATGAAAGCGAATCAATCATTCGAACATTTCCAATTTCCAATTTAATTATTTTTCTTCCCTGCATTATTATCGAGGGGTCTCTAAATTGAATCTTCCATAATTCTCTTAGAATGAAATGGGCGTCATAACCCCTTGCGTTGTGCGCAAACGCAATAATGCGCGCCTTTTTTGAAGCGGCATCTTTTGCAAGAATAACAAATAAGAAATTAACAAATTCCTTAATAAATTCAGGACCGAAAAATATCTTCTTGTGCGACCCGCATAATTCACAAGAAGATGTTTGGGTTTTAGTCTTCGGGTCCCAACATTTATCGCAGCATGTCTTGCATATAAGGAGCATTGGAACATGAACATCATTAATTATTGAACTTTCAATATCATATGAAACAAAGATTTTCGGTTCGTTGTCTTCTTCAATTAAAGTACTTTCATTTCTCGGTTTCATATTGCAGAAGTGCGGTTGTTTTGTATATTTTGAATTACATTTCTTGCAAACATATTCATTGCATATATGCGATTTCTTGTATTCCATTTCACATTCGTCACATCGTTTTAACTGCGCACACAATTTTGAATTTAAATGTCTTGAATAACAATCAAGTCCATTGAATGTACGTTTGCAGTTGTCACACTTTATTTTGCATTCCATATCCATTTCACATTTCTCAAAACACATTTTACAATTATCTTTGCAGCGGTGTTCAAATTTATTACTATAACCAATATGGCAGGAACTGCAATAATACCATCTACCAATATATCCTTGAATATTAATAATAGCATTGAAATGTCCGTTTAAATATTCAATATATAACTTCTTTTCTTTTTCAGGTCCTTTGAATAATATATTACTTTTTCTTGTTGCATCAATAACATAAAGTTGGAAATCTTTTAAACTTTCTTGAACATCTTTAATATTGTCCATATTCAATGGAACATCCATACTCAATCCTGCATTATTTGCAATTTCAGAAGCAGCAAGAAATTGAGCATTCATTTTATTTTTTCTGATGTTTGGCCATTCATATGGAATAATATTTTCTTTATTTTCGAAATAATATTTACTAACAGCAATAGCGCGGTATCCACAACTATTATCGGAATTATTAATAACAACCACCGACCTCTTATTTGAACTTTCTTTTGAAATCGGAATCGGCGCCTTTATTTTTCTTTTTCCTTTTCCTTGTATGCATTTCGTAATTGCAAGTTCGAAATCGAGTTCTCCATTAAGAAGGAACGTCTTGTTCGATTGACTTATATTTTCAATCAATGTTAGAACCGACTCCGCTTTGAAATCTTTAAACTTTCGCGGTGGAACGTAAATTTTCGGTTCTAAATCAGGGTGATGTATGTATGCGCTAACCAAGTCATCTGGGTGACATTGGTTAGTCATATCCCAAATTATATTTGAAAATACATTATCAATTTCATCATTAATACTTAATATATCCACATCATTATAATTGTGGTTTATTTTAACTTTTCTAATAATTTCACGTCGTTTTAATTTTTTACTTATTCTAGAAGTAGTAGAAATAATATCGTATTTCCAGAATGTATCCATAATTATATCAATTATATTCAAATGGAAATTATATTAGAGAGCACTCTTTATATAAACAATTTCACAGTATGAAATGAATATCAATTATTCGAAAGCACTCTTCATATAAACTATTTCAAAATATGAATTGAATATCAATTATTAGAAAGTACTCTTCATATAAACAATTTCACAATATGAATTGAATATCAATTATTAGAAATCACTCTTCATATAAACAAATTCACTTATTTTCAAATGGAATATATACTATAAATCACTCTTCATATAAACAATTTCACAGTAGCACTTAATAAATATTCTTTTGAAAGAAATGAACTTTCTCCTTCGAGAGTTGAGAAAGGAATGACGAAAATTCTGGTATGCAGCGCTTTATATAGGCACTCTGTAATCACGTGATTTTAGTTTAAGCCAATCACTGTGAAGTAAAATATGACGTCACAAATTGTTCAACCAATCAGGGGTCAGTATTTAGTGGCGTGACATTTGTGATAGCCAATCATAAGCAAGGCCACTCCCAGTCACGTGTGTCGTCATTTTTAATGACTATTTCTTCATTTTTAATCACTTTTTATTAAATATGTTCATAAATAACGTCATAATTTAAATATTTTAATAAAACGTCACTTTTAATCATGTTTTTTACAATTAGTCACTTTTAATCACTTTTAATCACTTTTAATCATGTTTAATACGTATACATAAATTACGTCCACATTTAACAATTATAAATCTTCCCTTTTAATCATTTTTAATGCATTTCGTCATTATTTATCATGTTTTATACGTATACATAAATTACGTCCTTATATTTTACAATAATAATTCGTCACTTAATCAAATCTGTGCATAAATTACGTCACTTATTATTTTTAATGACTAACCGTTTTTTTGTAAATTTGTCCATACATAACGCCATAATTTAATTCTATTAACATTTAAACACATTTAATCATGTTATATACATAAATAACGTCATATATTAAATCTTTTTACATAATGTCACTTTTTATAAAATAAGTCCATAAATAACGTCATAATTTAAATTTTATAATGTTTCGTAACTTTTAATCACTTTTAATACATTTAGTCACTTTTAATGCATTTCGTCACTTTTAATACATTTCGTCACTGTTAATGCATTTCGTCACTTTTAATCACTTTTAATACATTTCGTCACTTTTAATCACTTTTAATACATTTCGTAACATTTAATCACTTTTAATACATTTAACCACTAATAATCAATTTTACTCACATTTATACATAAATTACGTCACTTTAATCACATTTATTAATTTGTCCAAAAATAACGTCATAAATTAAATCTTTTAACATTTCGTCACTTTTTATTAATTTTTATTTATTTCGTTACTTTTTATACATAAATTACGTCACATATCATTTTTATACCATTAAGTCACTTTTAGTCACTTTTAATCACTTTTAATACAATTCGTCACTTTTAATCAGTTTTAACACATTACGTCACTTTTAATCACTTTTAATGCAATTCGTCACTTTTAATCACTTTTAATCACTTTTTTTTATTATTAAATTTATATCGCACTGTTGTACGATGTATTTTAAAATACATCGTACAACAGTGGGATGGTCTGGAAAAGGGCTTCACTATAGTGCGATGGTCTGTGGGAGGGGTCACACTACAGTGCGATGCCTCCCATGTTAAACGCCTATCCAGCCCTATAACGCGGGGGCTCCTACTGATGTTAAGCAAATATTTAAAAAATGAGTCATCTATGGATAAAATTCTGTGATTTTAACAAAATGTTAAGTAAATTCTACTCCTTGTAAATAAATTTAGAAGTAATAACGGTTAATAAGCTCATCGTATTAATCAAACGGGCATTCAGTTGTGATAACAACTAAAGTAAATCAAAATCTGCGCGCAAGTCTGCTACAATTTATAGCGTATGTAAAGCATTAGAATTGTTAAAATAGGAATCAAAGATATTCACTGACAAAAAAATTATCGCACACTTGATAAGTAATCAATTAATAAACAAAAAATAGTTAAAGCAGTATTTTGTTAAAGCAAATAAACATGTTTTGCAGAGTTTTTCAGACAATTCGCAAATACCCGCTGGGTTTTTAAAATCAAATTTGTTTCGTAAGCACTAATGAAAGTGACAACCACTTACTTGTATTAGTAGTTTTGATTATGTAATTAATAGTAGCTGTTAAGTCATATTCTGACATTTCATCGAACGAAAACCTCCAGAATTCATTTTCTACAGAGAAAATAAAACTTCTTTTTAGTTACAATACAATATTAGTCAAAACTATTATTTCTAATTGTAATGCAAAATTATATACGATTTTTAATTCTTAAAGCATTTAGTTTTTAGGTTTAGAATAAGCCATACTATGTGCCACCAGTGGTGGCAAAAGTTTCCCTAAAATCGTTTAAATTCGAAGTTACCCACAACTCACGCAGAGAGAAGCGGAAAAGGTTTTACTGCATAAATAATAGTGAGGTACACAAGTGAGTTAAAACAGATAAATTTCCCTTAAGCTACAAGAAAATTTATTCCCTTAAGTAGAGCTAAAAAATTTCGGTTTAGTACGCAAAAAAAACTTTTTAAAAAACTCACTATTTTCTCACTCAAACAAAAAAGTGCATGCGTGGTGTGATGTATAGCAAATTGAAAAAAAAAACGATTTTCAATACCTTGAAATATCTGTGCATTGGAAGGTACGCTTCCATTTCTAGTAATAAGGGATTACAATAACTTAAAGCGCTTTACTTTTCCGAGAACTCGTTGGAATATGTTTCTGGAAAGACAGAGCTGTGTTATTATAAAACCTACGAAACGTATATAATTTTCTTTTTGCATTCATAGTTTTTCAGGAAATGACTATTAAAATAGAAGAATGACACAGACGTAAACATTGCTAGAAATATCATTGTTTTCTTTCTAAAGTACTAGTATTCAAAAAACTCGTATTGAGCTGTTTTTGGTCTCCCATTGCATTACATTAAGCTTATGGACTAAGTTATAATTTACAACTAATGTTCAAATATTATTGTTAATGCAAAAAATCAAGTTTAATAATACTTTTGTTTAAACCATAAACTCTATTGAGACACAAGAAAGCGGAAAGCTTTACAAAAAAATTAAAACTCTCGAAGAAAAAGAAGCATAAAAAAGTTACATAAAGTTACATATAAGCTTACGATTGGGATTGAGAGTCGTATGATTTGTGGAGTAAGTGTTTCCTCTGGAATTCGCGAGCCACGCGTCGTAACCATTAATCGCCAAAACAAACCCCAAATTATTGCCAACACCGCTATTGTTATTGTCGTAACCATCAATTAGAGGACTGTTTATTATCCAATCAGTGGATGAACCGAGCAAACCATGTTGTAATAGTATAGGCTTTAGTGGCGCATTAAAGCGCTGGATATTCGGATTAATTATCCGATGCAAAGCTAATATATAGCCATCTTTAGTGGTCACGTAATGCACTTCAGCCTTAAAGCCTCGACAGTTGATAATTTCTATCTGTCAATCAATTTTTAATATCGCAAATACAATTAAATAATACTCAATTATAACTAAACAAAAATGTGTTATATATGCGTATTTCAAAATTAGTTTTCTAAGAAACGGCGAACAAAATCAATAACATATAATATTTACCGCATCTCTGAACTCGTCTGGATCTGTCGAACTGAACGCGAAAATTGCGTTAAAAAAAGAGATAATAATAATAATGCGTTTAAAATTCAATTCTAAAAGCAATAAATTCATATTTTCAGTTTTTTTATCACAAAATATATGAATGTCTACAAAACTGGTCTGTTTTCTGAATATATTTGATTTATATGACGTTATAATCAGATAATAAACTGAAGGTTACAATAATAAATGTGATATTTCAAGATAATTATAACTTAATTATATTATAATAGATAAAATAAATTGCATATTGCTTTAGTAATAAATATAATCGATTTTTAAAAGTAGTATGAGAATTACAGAAATTTCTAATTTTGAGTATATTCTTATACAGGAATAATTTCGAATGGATTTTAGTCACTAAAAACTCAATCCATTAAAATAAAAATTTATTGTAAAAGAGTTTTTACTGTCAGTTTATTATAAAGTACCGTATTGTATAAACTTTTTCAATTAATTATACCGTATATTAATATCGGGCAATATTTTGAATTACTTATTTCTAAATCGATAATGATTTTATAAAAATTTATTGACAAAAATTCGTCATTCTGTGAACGCAAAGAAAGCTGATATGAATTGGGCATTCACTCATCGATAACAGCTCAAGTAAATACAAACAAACACAAGTATGGGGTGATTTAAGCCGATAATACTGTTAAGTATGTTTGTAGTGTGAGTATGATTAGTTTTTTTTCAAAAAAAACATCAATAATGATAATACGTTTTACATTAACACTAAACATCAGTTAGAAATACGATTTAAATGATCATTTATTACTTTTGATGGTACAGATCGATACAGTAAGCGATTTTATGGAAATCACATGCTTTTCAAAACAAACTTTGAATAAACACGTGCTCTTAGTTGTTATCTATCGTTTGTTACTCATTATTCATTATTTATGTATTTCGTAAAAAGTTTATCGATAAGAATTGCTTTCAATGTTTACCATCAAAACTAATACTGTACTAACGAGAGATCAAATAAAATTATAATAATGGTATCAAAACATAATATATTAATATATGAATGTTATTTTTTAATTTATGTTTAGACGCGCCGTATTTCTACTTAATTATCGCCTATAAATCGCTGACTCGTTAATAATTTCACAATACTGTAAATAACAGATTTTCAAATCAATGAAATCGCAATTTATTTACCGAAACAATGAAATCACAATCTATGTATTGATTGGCATTAAATCGTGATTTGATAAATAAGTCTAATTAATACATAGATTACGTTTCTATAAAACTTTTATTCAATTTGTTTTCGCATTTAAGATTCGTTTGCAGTTTTAGCGTCAAATTCGCACGTAATTTCAAACATTTAGCAAACGATTACATAATAATGATTTCGCAAATTGTTATTGTAATGTTCATTAAATAGATTTCAGTCTATCGTGTAATATTTGTAGCAAAAAAACATGTCAAAAACTTGTATCAATCATTTTTTATCGCGTTAATTAAACTTATGTAAAATAAAAGATTAATTACCATTTAAATTTTAAATATCATTTCAAAGCTTCTTTTTAACTGTATTCGATAAAAAAATTTTAAATGCTTATGTTTATTATCTCTCTTTATTAGAACATTTTACTGAAATCTAAGTTCACTTCACCTTCAAAAATATTAAAGAAATATTTATTAAAAAAAGAATATCATTTTGTATATTGATTTTTTTGTATTTTAAGTTAAACGATGTCATTTCAAAATACGATGTTAGCGTTGGGCGGCAAAACTTTCCATTATGAATAGCAACTCATGCAGAGAGAGAATGGAAGAAAGCTTAAAAGAGTGATAGAGTTTATTGCTCAAACTGACATTAAAGTATCCATAAATTTTCCTTAAACTTTGCAAATTTATTCCCTTGCGTTGCACCGAAATATAGCTGCTTTTATCAGTAGATCGAAAAACTTTTTAAAAATTCTTTGCTGATGTCTCATACTAACATAATGCGCGCATGAGTGATGCAGTGATTCAATTCAATGAAATATCTTTTGAAGGTACGAACAGAAGAATACTACTATATCATAATGGTTTTGTTTCCCAGAACCTTAACTATATTATTATAAAATCAAAGGAAGGAACCGTTCGCCAACCAATACCATACTTTAGAAATATTTGTTGAGACGGACACTATGTAAACGGAACAAACTGAATGCGGGAAAACTAAAATATGCGTTTGGGAAATGAATGCTGAGAATATTTTAAACTTGAGATGGGGTGTACTAATACTTAAACGAATACTAAAACTTGTAAGGATTCTATGATAATTGTCGCCTAAATTCACAAAACTTTTTTCTGAAGTTCTAATTAATTAATCATTAAAAATATTATTTGTGACTTCAAAATTTACTCAATGAATTCTGTTAATTAAACAAAAACTAAACAATACAGTAGAATATAAGCGTGGAATAGTCCATTACACGTACTCTAATGGGCGGTAACAATGACGCAATACTAAAACGGAATAGTTTTCCAATGTGTAACCGCTTCGCTCATCCCATAGAAGCGCCAGTTTGCCATCAGCCGCAACTGATTTCGTGCCACTGATAATAAACAACTGAAACATGCTTTGAGTGCATTGCATACAACCTGTATCTGTATAGTGAAAAAACTTTTCTTCGCAACATATTTCTGCTGTTCTACTTTCTATTCACGTGCGCTGTACTTCGCTATTATAAACTTTTTTATTGACTCAACAACTATTGTTTCACTCAGTGGTTATAATTAAGTTGTTTACAAATAATTATAACGATAAAAATATCTGAAAATAAAACTTGTTTTGTGTTTTGAGCTCCGAAAACATTATAATAGTTGATGTCAAAAATAAATGGCTTTCACTACAGATAAATACGTTAGTGTTTCGCTTATAATAAGTTTATTGATTATCCACTTAACTCAATCAACGCTGTCATCGCTGTCTCATTATTCAACATCTCAGCAACAGTCCAGTGATAATTTTTGGGATAATAATTTGAGTAAGAATTCGAGATTTCGCTTTCTATTGATTAAGTATTGTAAATATTTTAGTAGTTCTAAGTTCTAACGTGTGAATTGCGTTCACTATTTTACGGTCACATTTAATTAAAACTAGGAAAGTTTTATAAAATATTTTCAAACAATACCGAACCTATAGTAAAGTGTATCCTTTAAAGAAACTAAATTTCTTTCTTTTAAAATTTATTTGTATTGTATTCAACAGTTACTGTCGATTGCCATAAAGCAGCGCTTTGGAGATGTGGTCACGTTTTCGTTAAGGCGCATAAGTTTCTAAATTATATCGGAAATAAAGACTCGTTTAATCCTAAGTGCTCACTAAGATCGGTATATATATTAAATTTATCACATGATTTCTTTAGTAAAAGAGGTTTCCAAGAAATTTCTGTAGAAACCCAACCGATTCTCGTCAACCAATTTAAAATCTAATTTACTTTATGGAGTGAAGTTTTTTGAATAAATGATTCTTCAAAAATCTAAATTAATTTCGATTGTCTCGTTAGGCATTCTTCGCGTGTCTGAAGAATTCCAAGAACAAGTCGTGTCATAAACATAAATCGTCGCACACCCAGAAATTCCAGAAACGATTGGCTGACACCCTATGGTCAACACGCGCCTGTTTGCTGGGAGTTAAGGCTACAGAGAAGGAAATCATTTATTGAAAGAGAAAAAAAACTATTCACACTGCCTTGACGTGCGCTTAAGATATTGAATACAAGATAGCAGTATTGTTGTGTATAGAATGGCACAGAAACAGTAAGACTTGTTAACAATAACACTCGCATAAAACTAAAGTTTCTCAATCGGAACCAAAATGATTTATTAGTGTTCTGTCGTCAGTATGTTTCGATGCATCGGTATTGTCTGTGTTTGAAACTATAAACCACGTATACTGTACTGTATAATGAATGTCGAAATTTGTAGACAAACTTGTATTTATTAAATATATCCATCACGAGCTGTCCGTATTTTGTATTTATTTATATGTATTTTTTGAAAATAAAACTTTTTATCGTTTTGATGTGAAATTTCTTACTGCTTGTAGAATAAACATCAAATCATTGTAAAACTATGATGAAATAAAAGTGTTGGTTGAGATTTATTTTTATACGTTAATTTTTGTTGTTGAATAGCTTCTAACTGTAAATTTGAATAAATCCGTATTTTATCCATCATATATTAAATCCGAATGTGACTCACGAGCACTTAAATAAATATTTTATTTTAAAGGATTAATACTGTAAAATAAGTTTAGTTAAGTAATCGTAATTAAAAAACTTTAGTTGTTTAATACCACTGAATTGATACTGCACTAAATTCTAGATAATCCAACACAATTCACAAAACAAAAGAAAAACGAAAACTAATTATCAACAGAGCTATAAATATTCGAAATAAAAATTCGTAGAGCTATAAATATTACGAAATAATAAATATATATATCTCATGTCCGCTCTCATGTCTAAACTATATTTTTGAAAGTTTTCAATTACAAAATATAATATAAACAAAAAGTTTTTGAACTGAACATTAGTTCTTACGCTCACAACACATTTAGTGCGACTTGAAAAATGTTTAACAGTATGTTAAACGAAACTGTTGTCGATTTGAAACTTTTTAAGTTTTTCAAAATTTGTCATAAAGTGATTCTCAAGTAAGAATTTTATAAAATAATTATCAACAGTTTTTTACATAACAAAAGATGCACTTTGTATAACGTATTACTGTATTTATTTGTCAATTCAACTTAAATACATAATAGTATTCTTACGATATGTACAGAGTATTACTAAAGATACTGTATATACAATAAAACTATTGTTCGTTTTTAATGAATTGGTGTCAAACAAAGTGAAAAATATTAATGTGCGATACAAATACCGAAATGACTAGAAAATTTAACATTTATATCTACTGATTAAGCGTACATATTTCTTTTGATACAAAAGGTCAAAAATAAATATATTTGTATTTTTAAAATTCTAAACATTAAAAATCGTTTTCTGTATAAAATACTTACTAATGAATCATTTAAATTAAATTAAATATTGTGATAATATTAACCTTTTAAGAGGCACGATATGAACGCAGTACAGCATCGTTTTTTTATTAAAAATTACATTATTATTATAATTATGTTTGCATAAGTTATATAACTTAAAGCGTAAAGATGGAAGAAAGAGTTAATTATATTTTTAATTAAATGTGGTGGATATTTATATATATTATATTATTTGCTTGTTTTCCTACCTTTCCTCTTATCACTACTCTTCGTATCTTCGATGGGAGCGAAGTTAACGGGCGGGTCCTCGTCGTATTGCGGCGCTTTCACTAGTTTACAGTCGATCATGAAAGTGGCTAACAGTGGTAAACGCCACTTACCCTTCTGTTTGGGTTTAGGCATACCGAATATCATAAACTTAAACGTTCCAACGCGCGGCGGATTAATTGTAAACGTGGTCTTTGTGCCGCTATCTTCGCGATAAATAACGGTTCGCGCGTCCATTTCCATGCCTTCGGCGTCGAATAGCGAATACGTAATGAGCATCGTTTCGTTAGCTTCCATTAACACACTTCGCTTTCCACCCCAAGTGGCTATCACTGGACCCTTTTGGTTGTGTAACCGTAGCTTAAAATCGTAGAACGTCTGTGTGGGACCCCATGGAAGTTCGTTTAATGGAAACGGTTCGATGTATTTGCGTGCACGCGTGCACTCTAACAGAAATGTGACCACATTTTGAAGACTAGTCGAGTCCTGTCCCTCTTGCATATCACGCTCAGGTTTAGCAAAGATCTGTAACAAATGTATAAAACTTATATTAAAACGAAAATACATTATTGATTCTCACTTTCAAATAAAATCTTCCTTCAATCGGTGGCGTACACGCAAATGAGCCAACGAGACGATCCTCTTTTAGTTGACAGAACACGTAGTGATTTAGTGAAGAGTTTTCCATTTCGTCTGAAGGATATAATTTGTACTTGTATCGCATCGCTTCGTGAGATCCGATTTTCACTTCCGTTGAAATACGAAATACGGTCGGATTTTGTGATCTGCTTCTGATTTTTAAATTAAACTCGAAAAAATGCGCTGAAACTTTAGGCAAAAGATTAAACTCTTCCAGCGATAAAGGCTTTTCCAATAATTGCCACCTAATTTTAAAATGAAATTATAATGAATGGTGTCTTAAATAATATCGTTGCAAATTGGGTTGCAGTCGCCAAAAACTTTTCTACGTTTCAAGGATAAGAGAGGGAAGCACTATAATGTTTAATACCAAAAAACTTTTGGATTTAAGCCATTACGGATTATAAGGTTTAAGGTTTAAGGTTAGGGTATTAAAAAATTAATAATTTAAGTACAATAATTTAGTCATTAGTATACTCATTGATCATTTGTTTATTAAATTGAAAAAATATTAGGGAAATTTATATACAATAATTTAAAGAACGTTAAAATTGTGTAATGGGTAAAAAATATGAAGGTTTCTGATTTGAGGGTAAAATTTTGTTGACAAAAGTAAATATATTTATAATACTATTAACCTCAGAATTTAAGACAGACGTAAGAAAATATATTTTTTGCTGTTTAATCAAAATAATTGCACAGTAACTAGTGTTGCGCACGATTCCAAACAGAAAATATCATAGCATTTATTTTTTTATTGATTATGTATTTTTCTAAACACACCTGCAATAGTTGTTTTCGATTTCATTGTACGGAAAGTGAGTCCAAATCAAAATTTCCGGATCAGTCAGGAAGAAATGTTCGTTAATCTTTTGCTGGAATTTCCCGGTCGCGTCAGTAAACCCTGTGCCCCACGTTGTGTCCACTAATCTCCAGGCGCTCAACAGAAACACAGCATTCCATGTGTGTGTTATGTCTTCACCTGATATTAATTTGTAATTAAATTAAGTATTTATTACATATTCAAACGTAAATAACTATATGTTTGTATACCCGGTTTAAATTGATGTCCGGGTATATAATCATAACCCTTAGCAAAGCCTTCGATCTTTTTCACTCGAATGCCAGCCAAACGACACAAATCCTCGAAAAGTTGACAATAGTCTTTGCAAACTCCTTCTCCAATACTCATTATCTCCGATGAACTCATACTAACAGTCAAATATTTCCAATCGTACTTAATATTGTTAGTTATCCACCGAAAAATACCTCTCACTTTAAATAAATCGTTTTTCGCGTATTTGCTTATATAATCGACCAGTTCTTGTAATGTATCGAAAACTGGAGCCTAGTTTTCCATAGAAATTTATAATATATTTCTTATAATATAAATTAATAATAAGAATAAGAAATACTTCGAGAATCCTTTTATCGATTTCTTTGAACATAAATAAAGATGGTATCATCTCTTTCTTACGACATGGTGGAGGGCGTGCAGCATATTCTGGGGATTCATCTGTGATCGGGTCGTTGTCGGTCTGTACGGACTAGAAATGCATCACATTTCGAGACTAGAATTGCATATAAATTTTTATTAATTTTGCAATTTTAGAATCTTATATATTTATTTCTAATTTGATTTATTTTAAACTCCTATACTCAAAATCTAGATTAAATTTGAATAAAAATTTTTAGCGGACTTTCATGTAGAGAAGCCCAGCTTTTAAATTAGATCATGTCTGTCTGTCCATCCGTCTGTACTCGTGTCCACACTCTATATATTTATTAAACTTTGAAAATTATTTGACTTAAAGACTAGTATAATTAATTGTTCAAGAAATTTGCATTAAAATATTAGAAAGTTAACTTTCTGTGAATGTGCCGTGAATTGTTTTCTTATATTTAGTAACAATTTGATAAAAGAATTAATAATTTCTAAACAATTTTAAAATAGTAATGTACCCGAAAAGATGTCATACAGCAGCTGTAGAATAGTATATTCATAATTAATTATACTAATTTGGATAATGGTTTATTATTGCTCTTAAGAGTGATGAACAATAGGCAAAATTTAATGGTAGATAATTCTGAGAAAAATTGCATTAATAAGAAAAAATTTCATATTACTTAATGATTACTTAATTATTTAAGTATAATAATTCCTTTAGTAAGTTTAACTTATTATTTCGAAATACTTTATGATATGTTTAGGTTAATGTATCTAAAACTTGTGTCAATTGATTTTAACATTTAATATTAACGTTATTTTTCTGCTCGTTTTATTACCCTAATGTTCAATAACGTTAGAATACTCTGAATCCCACGCTATAATGATATAGTTTATACCGACTTCAAAATTCAAGAGGGATTAACTTATCGGCGTTTAGGCGACATTATTTAAAAATAAAAATTTCCAGTATTTTCTAGACGAAGAATAAACCATGCACATAGGAAATCGAATAATCGAATAAACCAGGGTTTACAAAACGGATTGGTTTTGATCAAGGGGTAAAATTTTTTTTGCCAAAATTAACTGAAATTTGTGAAAAATTTTTGGTTAATTTTAAAATTTTCTTTGAGAATAATAGCAATATTCTTTGATAATTCTTTTATATATTTAAATTAGTTTAATATAGTTTCTATTATTATCTTCAATACTTCAGTATAAGCAATCAGCAGAAGACACTGTATTTTAAGTGACAATTTTTGATCTTTGACTAAATCCATTGAATACTAAAACTAAATATTTGTGATATGCAGAAACGAAATATCCGGCATAAACCTTATGTCATCGAGTATTTTACAGATACAGTTTTGTATATTGGAATTCGTGACTTTATTCTTACTATGATTACGCGTCAAGTCATAACCGGTACAATTAGCAGCCAATACCGTAGACAACAATTGATCAGTTTGCGACTCAAAATCATGAAAATTTAGCTTCAAATTCTCAATATTCTGAAGAAAATCTAACATTTTCGATGAACTATCACTATTAGAGCTGCTAATAATTGATCTGATTTTGTTATCGTTTATAAGATTGTTGTTTTTCGTGTTTTTCAGATTTCTTGTGTGATCTTTAGTCTTTTATTGGCCATCTTTAGCCAATTTTATCCATTTTCAGTCCATTTTTATAAGATTTTGTGCCATTTTTAGCCAATTATTATCTATTTTAGCCCATTTATGGCCCATTCCTACTCTATTTTTGCCCATTTTAAGCCTACTGTTAAGCTTTGTATTCATAAATTCCTTTATAAATATAAAAAAGTGCACACTTAGACAAACAGACACTGATATAATAGATCCTTTGGACAAAGTATGCTAAAAACTTATTATAAACTTACTAAAAACGAAAAGCCCAATACCACAAAGAATCTCATTTTCTGAGTTAAAATTCTGCATTACTATTAAAAAGTATAGAAAGCTGATCAAAATCAGGTCCTCTAATCGGGTGAACAAAAGTAACAAAATGTTCAGTCAAATGCTGATTGGGGTGAGAGCAGCAAAATGAAAATCAATTTGAATAAAATAAGTTAAACGCATTTAAAACAAATGTTTTAATCATTGACACGAAAATTTTGATTGAAATAATTCTTTCGAAATAAATAAATAAATAAAAACTGATTGGTATCAGTTAATATTAAAAGCGATCGAATTTTAAACAACAATGACAATAGTGATGAATTTTTGAAACGGCATTAGCACAAAAAACAGACCGAAAGTCCGACAAACAAATCAATGAAATAAAAGCGCATTTTTACATAATTTAGTGAAAAAATTTAGTGCACCCTAAAAAATATGACGTTTAAAATTGACAATTCAGTGCACACACATTTCGTGATAATAATTATTTTTTTCAATGTTGTATAAATTAAAAACATTAAGCTATGTTCTAAAGATCATTTTAAAACAACAAAATGAAAAGATTGATACATCAAAATTATTTTTAAATATATAGATATGAGTTAGTATTTTTTGTACGCCGGAAAAAATGATGTATGATATACTTTAAAATAAAGTGGTCGTAAATTATACTGTTTTTTATACTAAGGTTAGTTCCTTGGAGTCAAAAAATATCTAGTACTACCGTAAGCTTAATAAGCATGTTTTAAATAAATTATTTAAAATAGACTTGACCACTATTTACAGTAATGACAGTTGTTAGCCAGCAGTTATGTAAAAGAGTGGAGCAAACGAAAAATAAAAATAACTTTTTGAAAGAAATATAGTTTTAGGAAAAATACTATGGAATTAAAATTTGAAAGCCTAGAATTTTAGTGTCGATTTGTTTAGATAGATATTTATTTTTGTTTCGTTTTTGTCTTTGAACTAAAACTGTTTATATTTATTTTATTCTCATTGTGTCTAAAAATAATTGACAGTCAAAGCCACAATTAACCACTTTAAACATCTAACGTGTTGACAGAATAATATCTTTTTCGTTATAATGAAACCTTTAGGTGAATAGCTTTACAAATAAAGTGTAAAAGTCTTTTTATAAATTTTAGCGAAATATACAAATCCTTTTTTCTCTTAAAAAATGCTAATAATGCAAATTTTATGGGGAAAAACCATAAAAAAGCGCACGCGAACAGTGATTGTCTAAAACGCAATAACACCGTAATAAATGACAAATTAAATGTTTGGCAATGAAGACTAGATATCAAACTTTTTTTTCGTGAAAAATAAATTAAAAGTTCACCGCGTATTTCAGATGACTATTAAAGATAATTTAATCAAAAAATTTATTCTAAATTACGTTTTGCTTTCAAAAACTCAAAATAATTTAATAAAATACTTTCTCATTGCTGCCAAAAAAATAATAAAGCGGATTATAATGTCTTTATTTGGTGTTTAATTTCTCGAGTATCAAACACAAGAAGGAAAACAGTTTTTGAATTAATTTCGAATATTAAAACGCAAGTAAATAACACAGAAAAGCAATTAAAAATATGATCACGAAATATTCATAAACAAAAGTATGCGGTTTTTTATTATGCATAGATTGAGAGTGAGGGGAGAAAAAAATGATTATGCTTTCACATAACTGTCAAACTGAGAAAATAACATTTTCTGCTCGAATGTCTTGCGAATGCAATTGATATTCAGAATATGTTTTACGGCTTGATTTATAATTAACTTGTTGTGCATTACTGTGCCCTTGTATTAGAAAAGAAAAAGGTGGCGGACATAGTATATATTTAATATTTTATTTACATAAATATTCGTGATTGAAATTCTGTAATACACACTACATTATGGGTTATAATGGGTTATGCGCTTAGGGTTTGGTCATTAATTACTATTTTCTGCTATCAATATCATCGTGTATGCCATAGAAAAAACGAAAATTGGGTCGAAAGCGCGGTCGGAACAGACTTTTGTTAAATATATATCTATAACTGATATTTATGATAAATAATCCTTTAAAAACATGTCCAAAACTCATAAAGGAATACAATGTATAATCGCTATATATAATTATCTTTTGATTAGTTTTACTTTCTCTCTCGCTATTCTATTCAAGATTCGGTTATAAGTTTTAGTGTATCACTGGTGAAGGTAATCAAAATGATTCATTAGCTGTATTTTAATTTTGTGCGCTTTTTTTCGGCACAACTGATAGCATTGGCCTAATTGTAAACTTATTTTTGAAAAGTAAAAAAAGATAAACGATATCTTCAATTAGATATATTACCGTACATTTTTCAACTTACTGTTTGTTATTCCACTCTTTTAAAAAAAGTGAATATTTAAAGCTTACACGAGCCCACTATTATTATTAAGCTCAAAGTTACACGATATTTAATTACTATTATTTTCATGCATTCTAGTAGTAGTAGTCGTTTTTTTACTCTAAATGTCAATTTAAATTAGACGTTTGACAGTTTTTCAAAGTCTTTGTTTTGTCTAAATCGAAAGTTTTAAAACACGAAAAAATACAGGGATAATAACAATAATGATAATAATAATAAAACATTGAAAAAAAATTGAAAGAAAGTGGTACAACAAACTATATTCGAGAGAAAAAAAGTTATTGAAATATAGTTTTTTCACTTTTACTTAAAAACTCATTATGATTACCGGTAGTATTTTTAAAAATGTCGATTTTCTATGTGGTTTTACTGTATCGATACGATTAAAATTAAATGGATTTTTAAATTAAGAGTAAAAAAGCACAGCTAAGCTATCATTTAATACTTTAATCAATTGATTTAACGACAAAATCAATTTTAAAAAGTGTCTCAAAGGCGTTAAAATTAATTATTTTTAAATAATAATGATAATATTTCCAATAATCATGTGCCAGAAAGTGTCAATATTGACGTCAATACCTGTTCCTTACCTTTGAATTGAATTTTTTATAGCATTAAAAAACTAACAGATATTTCAAATTAAAAACCGATAGATTAAGTAAATTCTTCGAAATATTTAAAGAATTTAATTAACACAAAATATTGTAAAAATAGTTTAAGTATAAGCCAGATATTTTTACTTGAATATCATGCAACTGAAAAATTATGGATTTATTAATCATTGGATAGACTTAATTAACGTTATTTATCTCATAATAATTTAAACCTTGACTTTAGTTTCTTAGCTGACAAAAAATAATTGTCAATGTATGCCTAATAACTAAAAAATCTTATTTTTGTCGATGAAGAATTTTTATAACTCAAATCGTCTGCATATACAGGACCGTCATATGACATTGAAAATACTACCCATGTTCAAATTTATAGCTAATTTTAATCCGCGTAGCATTGGTAGAAGATATTCCTTCAAACGTTATTAAGAAATTATAGTGCATAATTCAATTGTAATCGTAAAGTTAACACGCATGAGTGAGAATAGTATCTTTTCGTAAGCTTTTATAGAAAACTTTTACTGGAAAAACTTGAGTTACTAATTTTGGCATATTTTCGAAGATTAATAATTCAATTGTCATACAGTATGTTACAAAAGAAAAATACTGGTATATTCAATGATTTTGCATATTTTCATAGTTTTCAAGGAAAGAAAAGGTTTTTCTGTTGAATTATTGTCTAGATATTACGCCCAAATTCCAATGTGCGTAACGAATATGTATTTATAGGAGGATTCTGTAATGATATATCGATTTTGGATATCAAATTTTTTGTTCTTTATAATCAATACTTAAAATATTGTTTTTTGACAGGTTTTGAATATTTATTGTGTACAGTCAGGCAAACAAAAAATTTCAAGCAATAATTTAATTAAATATCAATGTCATAGAAAATATTTTTCTTTGTTTTAAAAAGCTATTCATTTACTTTTTTTATTGAAAAATTTTTTTGTATGCAGATCTCCAGATGTTTTAATTTAGTCTATACTTTTCAAATTCTATTTTGCATCTTTTTATGAATTTTGATCAAAACTTTATTGTCTTTCATATATTCAAACTTTTATTATGTTCAAACTTTTATTATAGTCTATTTTGTTTTTGATTTTCAACAATGAATGCATTAGCCTTAACTAAAGCTCGAATCATGAAAAAAACATATTCGTAATTATAAAATTTTATGACAAATTTGTTAACTAATTATATAATAATAATAATAATATAGGAATATTTTATTAAAATATATTATCAATACAATAATCATCATTACTTGTCATTATCATGGAATAACTTAAAGATCAAGCTTTAATAAGTTTTTCCGATCGCTAGATATTCCTCCTATTAGATTCTTAAAGATACGATTTGAAAGTATTTGAAAGATTAATAGAAAAAAGTAAAAAAGCTGTATTTTTATTACTATAAAATATTTTTTAACAGCAAGTTTGGTCACTGAGAATTGTCTAAGTATTGACAAACGTTTCTAATAAAGAACATCCATCTTATAACGTCATAAATTCGTTATTTTATCGAACTATTTTATTTCCTTAGTTTGCTGTATCATAATCACTCTGACATATAAAAAGGTTTGTCGATTCATAAAAATTACGAAAAAGAAATAAAAATCGTGGCATTTATTTCTATTGACTAAAATATCAGCTTTTAATCTGTTTTCATTTTGGTTAACAATAATAAAAATATTTTCGGAAATTCATTTCTAAAATAATAATTTTTTTATCTTCTATTATAGCGAAAAATAACAATTTTAACAAATAAAAAATATAGTTAATAGACATGAATAGAATGTTAGATAAGACTAAAATTATACTATAATTAAGTGATTGAATACGCAATCAATTTTAAATGAAATCAAAACACTGTCATAATTAATAATAATTTAACGATACGCTACGAAAGTAAATTTAAATGAATAATACTAAATATATTATATTAATTAATAACGATTCAATAAATAATATGACAGAAACCAAAACAGCGATAAAATCAAATACTA
>JAQGAW010000777.1:0-24430 GCA_034698025.1 Phthiracarus crinitus
GTCTAAAGAAAGTAATGTGAATCGGGAGAGGGATAGGACGGCAGACATGTTCAGCCTAATGTGCTCTTTACTGCCGCGGACACACAGACAGACAGACGGACAGACGGACGGATACACATGGTCAAAAGCATAAGCTCGCCTTTTTTAAAAAAAAGTGAGCTAAAAAAGAAGACTGAATTTTTTAATTATATAAACAATAATAGATTATTATTTCAAAAAACAAAATGCACACATCATTAGATACATAACTCTTTATATAAATATTTTTGATGTTACCGCTCATGAACACTGGTATTAAAGTTAAAAATAATGCGTTGTATTGATTGGAATAAAATCAAAGTTTTTTATTTGTTCATTAATTGTTCACAAATATGAGCGGTAACGTTAAAAATATTTATTATAAAGAGTTATGTGTCTAATGATATGTGCATTTTGTTTTTTGAAATAACAGTCTATATAATTAAAAAATTCAGTCTTCTTTTTTTGTTATTTAAGACATTGCTAATGATTACTTAAAAGTATTCGAAACATTCGAATGTCTGTCTGGCTCTAAACTAATATGTTCACTGTAAATGTGGTTATTTTTGGTGTATTACTGTTACAGTAATTGTTATTAAAAATATTAAAATATTACTTTTATAATTAACATTAAGCGAGACAATTATTTTTGGATTCAATTACAAATATACTTATAATATAAACAATAATCCCAATCAAAAACATAAAATCCATAAACTCGACTATATTTTCCAAAGTTGTCTTACTTATTGATAAACTTTTTTGTTTTGACAAACTAAAAAAAGCAATAAATTGGCTTTGGCTCCAGGCATACGATGGAAAAAACAACCATACAGTATAACGCATAATGCTTTTATGTGTAACAAAGTTGCACTTAAAATGTATGTAACTTTTCAAGATAATATTCATACTAAATTAATAATATAAAAAGATAAGAAGATATGAGCTAAAATTGTCAGGAACTGTTTAATTAGTGTTAAAAGGAACTGTACTGTAGATAAGAAAGCAAAACAAAATGACTAAGTTATGGGATATTATGAATGAAATTAATTAATATCGTGAAAGGAACTGTTTTGACTTAACTTTTAAGGCTAAACTAACTTACAATATTAAATACTGTATCAGAATATGTCAAATAAATTATATGTTAGTGTAATAATACGCGATTACATGATTAGAGAAGTTGAGCTTCCCTTCACAAATAAGTTACCGGAGTTTTCCGAACACAAGCCTAATGCTTAAATTTGCAAAATAGACTTTTGTCTAACTAATTATGAACTAGTGTTGTTCAAAAAGTAAAAAGCAAAGTTAAAAATTTACAAAAAAAAGTAAAATTGATAGAGCAAAAGTATATTATAATTTACGATAAATTTCAATGGGAAGCAAAAAAAGTAAAAGCACTTCAATATTTAAAATTTTTCAAAAGCAAAGTAAAATTTAGTTAAAACTTGAAAGTTTGACAAAATCTATTATGACCCAAAAATAAACCCTTAAACAATTTTCAAAAAAAGTTTATTAAGTTTATTAATTTTATTAAATGAGAAGAAACTTTTATTTTTAAATTTATTAGTTTGAATCTAAATCACCTTAATTTTCTTATCCATAACTTATTATAATTAAACGAAATAGAATATCCTGAAGACTTTAGTTTACAAAATTCAGTGCTTAAATATTACAATGGATTATTTTTCTTAGAATAAAGCACACTTTCCATGCGCTTATTATTGTATGGGCTTATGCTCGGAAAACACCGGTATATTGAATTTGAATATAAGCCGTTAATAGCGAAAACAAGAACAATACTATAATTGTATAATATTATAAGCGATTACCGATTTATATGGAGACAAATCCTTAAATGTGAGGCAACACCTCAGCTACAACTTACGAGTTAGAATGAACTTTCTTTTTTGAGTCCAAACACCCCAAAGATTTCATTTATTAACTGTTCTGTTAAGTCCTTATGTAACTTTTTGTGAAATGAAAAATTGTTTGCTTTGCACATGTCTTACATTTCTTATAGTATGTTCTGTGAACGGAGTAAATACTTCTCAAAAGGAAGGCGTAGAATGGATTACAACCGAATGGAGTGTTTGCGATCCTCAATGTGGCTCTAAAATACAGACAAGAAAAGCTATCTGTGGCGCAGAAGATGGCACGATATTCTCCAACGAAGTCTGTGATATTAATCGCATTCCAGAAACACAACGAAATTGTGAAGACGTTCCATCGTGTTATTCTCTATGGTTTACATCTGAATGGAGTTCTTGTAGCGTTAGTTGTGGCGAAGGTCTTCAGACCAGACACGTGTTTTGTGGACACGTTAACGATAGCGGAGAAGTAGTGGTCGACGACGAGTTTCAGTGTAGCGCACAGATTCCTCAAAATGTATCCGTTTGTAAATTAGACAAATGTAAAGGCGTTTGGTTTATGGCTCCGTTCGAACGTTGCACCGGTTAGACAGTCTTACACCAACTTAGACACACTTAAACTTAAGCATTTCTATATTAAGCGTATTAGACTTTTAATTTTATAATTAATTTAATAGTTCCATGCGGTGGCGGACAGAAGACGAGGAGAGTTATGTGCCTCAATGATAATGACGAACTCGTTGATGATAATAATTGCGATTCTAGTTTGAAACCTTTAATTAAAGAAGATTGTAATGCGCATCAGTGCGATGACGACCAATTGATGGCAATCGGCGGATGCAAAGACGCTCCAAATGGTTGCTGTCCCGATGGGTTAACTGCTGCTGGAAATAACTATATTGATTGTCCGCCAGTAAATATCACTGGTGGCTGTGAATCAACTGAATTCGGATGTTGCAAAGATATGATTACTGGCGCTTTCGGTCCGTTTCAAAAAGGATGTCCTATTTTCGTAACCACCGATACTTACATTGAAAGTACAACAATAATGAGTTCTAATGAAACAGAGATGCCTGGCATTCCTTCTGAAACTTGCATTGACGACGGATCAGGAGAAGAAGGTTCGGGTGCGGGAGAGCTATGCCTCGACAGAACTGCTCCCGCATTCGAAATCCCTTCAACAAATTGCTTGAATACAACATATGGTTGTTGTCCTGATGGCAGTACTGCTGCTTTTGGACCAAATTTTGATGGCTGTCTAGAAGGCAGCGGCGATATTACCGACGAGACAACGAATATAACGGAATCAACTGAGATAATTAGTACGTCTACTGAAATATTTGTTACTACAGAAGAAGTTACGAATTGTTCTAATTTGGAATTTGGTTGTTGTCCCGATAACAAGACACCAGCCACTGGTCCGAGATATTATGGATGCACTTGTGAACAGTGTAATGCTCGAAATCAATGCACATATCTATTGATTTTTAAGAAATACTTTTATTTATAGTTCCAAGTGGTTGCTGTCAAGATCGATATACGCCCGCAAGAGGTCCCGATTTTGATGGTTGTATATGTAGTCGTATGCTATATGGTTGTTGTAATGATGGTAATAAATACAGTATAGTTAAGTTGAATTTAAAGAATATAATGAATTATTTTGAATTGTTTTAGGGGTCACACCAGCAACTGGTCCTAATTATGAAGGCTGTAACTGCGAATCGTCATCTTTTGGTTGTTGTCCAGATATGGTCACTTTTGCGAAAGGGCCCAATTTTGCTGAATGTCCGTGCGATTCGTTGACGTATGGATGCTGTCCCGGCTCTAAAACACCAGCGACAGGACTTAATTTTGAAGGATGTTCGTGCGCTAACACACCGTTCGGTTGTTGTCACGATGGCGTTACCGTAGCGTATGGACCAAAGTTTGAAGGTTGTCCTTCAGGTCCATCTCTTGATACTAAATTGTCGACAGAAGTTTGCGCACTTTCGAGGGAAAGAGGTTCGTGTAGAAATTATACCGTAAAATGGTATTTCGACATAAGTTACGGTGGATGTAATCGATTCTGGTATGGAGGATGTGAAGGCAACGGCAATAGATTTTCATCACAAGAACTGTGTGAAAGAGCGTGTGTAACTCCTGAAGGCGTTGAAAGGTGTTCGCTGCCAAAAGTGAGTGGTCCATGCAATTCTTCGTATGTTGCCTGGTATTATAACGCCGATAGAAGAAATTGTGAGAACTTTTTATATAGTGGTTGCTTAGGAAACACTAATAGATTTGAAACGTTATTAAAATGTGAGCAATCGTGTGTACACCAGGAAACACTATTAGACACCTGTGAACAGTACCCATCAGTAGGTTTGTAACATTTTTCTTTGGCTAATCAAAAATGTGATTTTAAATGATTTTAAATGATAGGTCCGTGTAGGGGTAGTTATCCGCGATGGTATTATAGACGCGAAGACGGACAGTGCAAACAATTTATTTACGGTGGATGTAAAGGAAATAAAAATAATTTTCAAACTGAATCTGAGTGTAGAAATGCTTGTGGTTCTCAAACCCCTCAGGAAATCTGTGCGCTTCCAAAATCAGAGGGCATTTGTTTGGGCAATTTTCCGCGATGGTATTTCGATAATCATTATGGTGTCTGCAAGGAATTCACTTATACTGGATGTGAAGGAAATAAAAACAGATTTGTAGAGAAAGCTGCGTGCGAGAGGTTATGCAATCAAACTAAAGTATTAGCTGTAACGGACAACATATGCGCATTGCCTAAAGCTGAAGGTCCGTGCAGAGCAGCTATCATTCAATGGTACTTTAATGCCGAAACCAGTCGATGCGAAAGATTCTATTTTGGTGGCTGTGAAGGAAATGCTAATCGGTTTGAAGACAGGGATGGCTGCGAAACAGCCTGTATTTCAAGAGTTACTCAAAGAAATGTTTGTGATATGCCTAAAGAAGCTGGTAATTGCTATGATTATAGAGAAAGATGGTATTACGAAGTTGAAGATAAAAGATGTCACCGTTTTTATTATTCTGGTTGCGGTGGAAATGAAAACAATTTCGCCACTTTTCAGGAATGTTATCAAAGATGTGACCGACAAATCACTTTATCGACAGAGCCATCAATAATCGAATTCAAAACCGAGTATTGCTTCAAATCTTACGAAACTGGTCCATGCAATAGGAATGAGATTCGATGGTTTTATGATAAAGGAGATGGTGTTTGTAAAGAGTTTCTGTATGGCGGATGTGAAGGAAATGAAAATAGATTTCGGTCAAGAAGTGAATGCGAAACTAATTGCTGGAATTCGCAGGATATTTGTAAACTGTAAGTGTTTGTGAAATATAACGATAGTAAAACAAACTATTAAATTATAAATCATCGACATATTTCTAATCTTATTCTTTAAACAATTTTATCTTAAATTATTCTAATATTCATTCAATTTTCCATTGCTTTCTTTCCGCAATTTTCAAATATTATGCAAATAGAATACCGGTAATTATACTGATTACTATATATTTATTGCTTTTTTTACGCTAAACTATAACTTCTAAACTATAATTATAGTGCGAATGTTCGCGGTTCTTGTTCTGGAAGATTTACTCAATGGTATTATGATAGCAATGCAAACGAATGTCTAGAATTTCTATTTAGTGGATGTCATGGAAATGCAAACCGATTTAATAGCAAAGAAAATTGTGAGACACAATGCAAATCTGTGGTCACCGTTCAAACATCCACCGCATCCTCTATGCTGGATATATGCCATCAGCCCTATAATCCTGGACCATGTCGTGGATATTTTCCGCGATGGTATTACTCTGCGGATGATAACACTTGTCAGCAATTTATTTATGGTGGATGTGATGGTAATTCAAATCGCTTTGAGGAAAGAAGTGATTGTGAATTGAGATGCGTTACGAAAATTACCAAACCTGTTGAAGAAGTTCCCACTGAAGCTGATTCTGCAGAAAGTAAGTTACCGTATGATCACTTATTTCAATGATACTTTTTATGCGCAATTATTATACAAGATCGATACGATACGGTCATAATATCTGACTTCAGTTTTAAATTAAGATAGTTTTTGGTCGTTCGCTCTTTTCTATCGCTCGCTCCTATTATTTTCGTTATGTTTTGTAAATATAAAATTTGTAAGTAATTTAGATGTTTATTTAATTCGGCATTTGCCACTCAGAAATGCGGAATATTCCATTCTTATTCATTTTAATTTATATTAATCATTATAAAAAAATAATACCGGAATATGCCACGATATAGCGAAATATACCGTATTTTAAAAGATTATCATTCTATTTTTTGCATCTGTTTACAGATATTTCTTAATAAAATAGAGGAATATGCCACAAAATTTTTCATTTAATACTAGTTTTTTTTAATTTTAAGAATATTTTATTTTTCAACAGTATATCTTTTTATTTTATCAATTTTTTTTCATTTCAATATTGAATTTTTATAGATTTTTGTCAGTATCAATAATCGATTTTGTAATATTTTTAAGACTTTTATTATTATAGAGGTTTTTAAAATCCCTTAATAAATATAAAGAACTTGTAAAATCCTTTAATTAATATAAAGAAACGGAAAATCTCTTAATTAATATAAAGAAAAAATCCCTTAATAAATATAAACGTGTCTACGAACGGACAGACGGACGGACAATCCCAAATCCATATACCGTATCTGAAAAGTCAGATAAATAAACACATTGAATTTTATGTATGGTTTAGTGAATAGAATTAAAATACTAAGTTATAATATATTTAAGATTTTATTTGATTATAAAATTTTTCTTCTATTATAACTTATAATATAAGCTTATGTATTTTATTTTGAATGTTTTTTGATTTTAATATAAATAGCATAAAGCATTCTCTTTCAGTATTTACAGTTTGAATCCAATTAATTTGAATCAACCTAACCTAACCTAAACAGTATAAACCGTAATCATCATTCATATTAATCAGTTTTAATCAATTGGAACTAACCATCCAATTGTTTTGATTTGAGAGCATATTAAAAATTTGAACTTCAGTTTTGACCCTTATTTGTAATTTTTGAGAAACATTACATGTTTGTGTTAAACATTTAAGATGTCATACGCAATCTTTAATCCCAATTAGTTTTGATTAATTCAATTTTTTTGTATTAACTGTTAGAACTAACTGTAAGATATAAGATATATGGTAATACACAATACGTTAAGATATAGATGAACAAAAGCGCGGTTTAGGACTTTTGGGACCTTAGGACTCGAGGTCCTTACGGGTTCAGGTTCGAGTCCAGTTCCTTAAAAACTTTTAAAGTCCGAATTCAGGTTCGGCTCAATTAAGAATTGGTCCTATTAGGTTCAGGTCCGAGTCCTTAAAATTTAGGACCTGGGACTTAAATTAATAAAAAATCATACTTAATTTACTCAAATACGTACCAATAAAAGTAATATTTTTAGAAAAATTATTTTTGTTATACTTAAATCATATAAATAGGTATAAGTTAAACATGATTCTTGATAAAAAAAGGCATTACTAACAGAAGATATATATTTAAAATTACTCTGTTTTCTTCAATATCGTTATAACTTAGGTCCTGAGTCCAGGTCCAAGTCCCTGCCTTAAAGACTTGGAACTGATCCGATTCCTTGAAAAATCTTCAGGTTCAGGTCTAAAATGGTTTTTAGGTCCCAGGTTCAGGTCTAGGGTTCCTTAAGGACCTTCAAAGAGCCGGACCTTTTCATCTAACGGTTAAGCGTTTAATATTAAAATATTTTTATTGCTTAAATTGATTTAAAAACTTGGATTATGAAAGATTATTTTTGAATGGAATAGCTATTTGTCGACAACAAGTGGATTCAGGCTCATGTCGAGGCACACACGCGCGTTGGTTCTACGATCCAGAGAGTCATACCTGTTTGCCTTTCGTTTATGGTGGATGTGATGGCAATAAAAACAGATTTCTTAAATACGAATCTTGTATTAGTTTTTGTTCAGACATATATCCACCACAACCGCAACCGATTGATACTCCTTCGGAAATAAGACCTTCGGAAACAAGTATAGAATGTCCGCCATCTAATTGTGACGATCAAAGATGTCCGTTTGGAATCGACGAGTTTGTCGATGAAAGAGGTTGTAGTGCTTGCAGGTGTTCTAATCCGTGTTACGTTCATCAATGCGCTCAAGATATGTCTTGCGCTGTTGAGGTATATAGAGCTGAAAATGGCGAACCGCGAGCGCAACCCGTTTGTCGGTTACGTAATAAACCGGGTTATTGTCCACAACAGCAAAAACCTGATTCTGATTCGTCAGTGCCATCCGATTGTATTGATCGATGCCGTTCTGATGCTGATTGTCGTGGTTATGATAAATGTTGCAATAATGGATGCGCTAATGTCTGCATTAAGACAGAAGGAGTTGAAGAGATTACTAGTACGACGACAACGACAACCACAGCTTCGACGCCTAGGATTGTGTTCCCATACGATTCATATCCTTCTGTCAATAAACAAGACACGAGTGAAGAAACAGAGCTTATAGTAGTGGCTGGAAGTGATGCGAGTCTGGAATGCTCGCAATCATCTCTTTATGGGAGATATGCGTCATGGAGTAGAGATGGACAACCATTGTATTTTGTTAATGATAAGATGCGTATTTTACAAAACGGTTCGCTCTATATTTCGGAAATATCGCCCGACGACTCAGGAACGTATGCTTGCTCTATAGATAACGCGAAAACTAAGTATACCCGACTTATAGTTCATGGTAAGACTAAACGTTTATATTAATTACTAAATGTTTGAAATGAAATGTTTGTGCTATTGTTTAGCCCCGAGTCGAATACTTCCAGGTCCTCAGGTAGTAATTGCTCAGATAGGTCTTCCATCACAATTAGAGTGCAATGCTGTTGGAAATCCTGATCCAACAGTTACATGGTATTATTATTTAATTATGTTTTGTTAGTTAACAAATAAATTAACGCAAAAATTAATTATTATTAGGTGGAAGGGGCAACAAATGTTACCTTTAAATAGTATACAATATCGCCAATTCTCTAACTTTACTTTACTTATTAGACGCGTAAATCGTAACGATAGCGGTATATTTACTTGTCAAGTATGACTAACAATCACTTATTGAGTATTTAGTAATAGTTAATTGATATTTGTTATCAATGATGATAGGCTTATAACGGTTTAGGCCCCATTGCCTTATGGGACGTAACAGTACTTATTGATTTTAATACACCCGAACCAGACATTAAACCATATGAACCATCATATGATTCTTCGTTTAATGCCACTATTTTGCGAAATAAAAATCAATATGATATCAATGGTGATAATAATCGTACTTTTGAGGTTAATTTGCTTCCATCACTAACACAATCTAACCGCAGTATAGGTATGTTTGTCTACAACTAATTATATTAACATTTAAGTTAAGCACTCAACCATTGCTGATCTGCACTACAAATATCGTAATTCACATTTCATTAACAGAATCTTTAACAGCGGAAATAAGAGTAGAATCAGCGGAATATACAATTGGGTCTACTCTTCAATTGGAGTGTATTGTGAGAGGATTACACTCAACAGTGAACTGGTATTTCAATAGTGAAACACCACTTGTTTCCGATAACAGACATTATCGAATCGTACACAATAATACGCTTTATGTTTTTAATTTATCGGAATCTGATTCTGGAGAATACAAGTGTAAAGCATCGAATCAATACAACGAAGCAGTTGGGTCTGTGCCCATCAATGTTGAACGTATGTTAATTAATAAGCTTATTGTACTAATATTGTACTGATATGTGAATACTGTATTTCAATATTTAGGTGTTTACGTTCCGCCTCAATGTACGGACAGTCCATACTTTGCAAATTGCGATCTCATAGTCAGAGCAAAATACTGCATTAATCCTCATTACGCAAAATTTTGTTGTCGTTCGTGTTTACTTTCTGGACAAATAGACAAAACAAAACTGCCATAATATACTCAATATTAATACTTAATGAACACAAAACCACTGCCCACTCAATTGAATTATTTATTTTGAACCATTAAGTGGTATAATAACTCAAAAATACCTTAATCTCAATATAAAAGTGTCTTTTTTTATTCGATGCAAAATGTATTTAAATTTAAGTTTTAAGAACAATGTGAAAAATCACAGATTTGTTATTTTTATAATTAACATATTCATATTGGATAAAGTATATCGTAATGACCTATAATCAAATATAATTTTGTTAAAACAATTGTTCACAAATAATTAAATATGTACTATAATTATGTGCCAAACCTGGTCTGTATAACAGATGAACTCTTGGTGTTTTCGATCCAAAGTCATGACTGTTTACTTTACCGCCATCTCCTCTATCCTAATAATAAACAATAATAAAATTAGTTGTTAACGAATTATTATTTCAATTATTCAATGTTAATAATAATTTCAATTACCATATACATGATACGAACAGAAACATTTAGAGCAGATGTGAGAGACGTTATATGGATGTGATCACTTTCTTTATACATCGGCTCCACTTCCTGTTTGCAGAATTCCACAACAGATTTATTACCTTCAATAAAGTTGGCGAAAAATTCGCTTTCCTTTTGAAGATAGCCTGAAGTAATTAATCTCATATAAACTACTATATAATCAGAAATGCCCTGATTGTTAAATATTTCTAATTTCAGTTGTTCTGAAGTAATTCCTGTCACAGTTTTCCTTAAAGCATCCATGAACTAGAAATATGACACTCGATTATTATATCTTTAGAGTTTTCAATACCAGTATTCAAAATTCATTACCGTTTCACTAAAGTCTTCGACAGTGAATTTAGGGAATCCTTGTTTTATCAGTTCATCTTTGCTCTGTTCGGCAATCTTTTCGAATCGATTGTATTCTTCATTGTCATTGAGAAGACTTTCAAAATAAGCGTAACTAAAAGCTCTGTAAAAGCAATTGCCGTCTGGACGCGACTTTCGGCAACTTCTGTACTGACTTTGTAAATCCTGGTTTCAAATATTAAATATTTAGATAATGTTTAGATATTCCTAACTATTATTTTAAAATAAATATTTTTAATTAATAACTGTTTAATAGCTTATGTTAATTCAATGATTTTTTTAAAGAAATGAAGTTTTAGCCAAAATATTTATTTTGTGCGTACGGTATATGTATTGATTGATTGAACCATTCATTGAACTATAAAAGCTTAATAAGATAATTATAACGATTATTACCAATACTTTTTGCTGATAAACTTGGTCTTCAGCTGAGTATTCCAATTGTAACGCATTGATCGAAATAAGACCACCAATTAATGGAATCGAGTCCGCTATCTCTTTCTCGATCTGTCTCTCTTGAGCCTGAATTAATTCGTCATTATTGACATCTGATATGAAAACGTGAAATAAATGAATGTGAAAATCAAATCATATATCACATCACATGAATATGAATACAATTAATGTAATGAATACCTAACGGCTGATTCTGATTCGGATTCGGATCTACACTATCATTGTTTTTATCGTTCGAATTCATTGCTAAATTTATAATTTAATAAACTGTTAAATAAATAATATGATAATATTTCGATAATAATTTAACGTTTCATTGCTGTTAAATGAATGCTTAACTATTAAACCATTAAACGATTAAGTATTGATCAATGAATTTCACATTTAGTCTCAAAACGATTTATTAGATCACAAATAATACATATCGTTATTGTAAGTTAACTTATGTTATTGCAAATGTGTTACAGTAGTTCCTAGTTATTCATAACTCTTTCCAAATAAACCAATCGCTATTCATTTAATTCAAGTTACTTTTACCAACATTTTTTTAAAAAATAATTAGTAAAATTTAAATAATAAACGCATAAATTATAATAGAAAACGTATTAAGCATTTGAATTAGAATTAGATAGAAAGATCATTAAAAATTAGGGCGAACCCGCTATATAAGCACAACTACAAAGGTTGAGTTTGACTAAAGCCGACGATTGAAAGATTTTAATGCAAAAATAATCTACATTTTTATTTTCAAATTAAAAAAAACTTTACGCATTTACAAACTAATATTTATATTTCCTGTATAAACTTGATTCTTAAAAGAATTATTGTTCATTTATTCGGCAACTATTTTGTTATATTTAATAGTTGTCGAGCCAAAGAGACCCTATGATTTACCTCAGACCGGGTTGGGTGATGGCTTAAAACAAAAAAGTTCGACTGGACCTGGCTTTGATTTAAATAAGAATAAAAATAATTTTCAAACAAATTTTTGTCTTATATGCGAAGTTTAGTTACGCTAAAATTTAAACAACTATATTGAACTATAAAAAACCTTAACATGTAAAATATTTACCATTTAATTGTTAAAAACATCTAAAATTTAGAGCTATAGTGATTGAGATTGGCTTAAGTTGGGCTCGGGCTTAATTTTTTGTGAATTGAAAGTCTAATATTAAACCTAAAATAATCTTCCCTTTTATCTTTTTTTTGGATTTATTTAAAAATTTTAATTTTTTAATTCTAAAAATTCAAACATAAAAGTACTTAGTTATAAATTCAGGTTCATGTTAACTTTTTTTATGTTCAATTAAATTAAAATATTAAAAATAAATTATAATGTATTAATTGTGTACACGAAGACTTTTGTTACTTAGAAACCCTAAATTCTTGACACTTTGGCTCAAGATATTTCGGAATGTGAATAAAGATGTATTTTCTAAATATTTCTAAAAAGTTGTTAATTACATATTAATTAAATATTCAACTTAATTGTATTAAATATTTCAGTAATTTAAAGATTTTGCAATAGATTTATCAAAGATTATGTAATAGTTATTGTGGCATAAAAAATAGTCGAGCTTTCCATTTAAAAACAAAGTTTTAATTTTAAAAGTTAATTTTTAAAATTACAGAAAGTTCAAAAATGGTTAAAATGATTAACACATAAGTTAAGTCGTAAGCTCTTAACGTGTAAGCATTATAACTTCTAGTTAGCCTTTACAGTAGACAAATGTCTAGCATCTCTGCCACAACACAATCTGTTCAATCAAGTGGGTATGAGTTGCGCAATGATCGCAAGTGCATTGCAGTGAAACAGTACATTAAAATGGTGTTAACATGTATCGTAGGTGTGTTGCTGTAACTGTGTTGTGTGTTGTTTTAATAGTTGGATGAATCACACGCTCAATACTATATAACAGTGACAATAACAGTGACAATTAACTAACAAAAAACACATCAAACTAACCTAAAATGCCGGCTCCAGTCATTGATCCAGCAGTGAATGGCACACCAGTGCCGAAGACGGAGTTAGAAGAGCTTCAGTTTCAGGCCAATCAAGTGACGGATGAGTCGTTGGAATCCACTCGACGTATGCTCACGTTATGCGACGAAAGCAAAGAATTCGGTATTCGAACGCTGGTGGCTCTCGACGAACAGGGAGAACAACTCGATCGCATCGAAGAGGATATGGACAAAATCAATACCGATATGAAAGAAGCGGAAAAGAATTTAACGGGAATGGAGAAGTGCTGCGGTATTTGTGTTTGTCCGTGCAATAAAGGCAAAGAGTTTAAGGAAGACGCGGGCACATGGAAGTCGAGCGAAGACGGAAAGATTGTGAGCGGACAGCCGACCAGAGTTGTCGACGAACGCAACGGTGCCGGTCCTATGACCACACAATATATCGCTAAGTATTACATTCATTTTGTCATCTTATTGTGGTTAATGCTTGCATTTTAGTTTTTAAGTTTAATTTATAAGTTTATTATTTTTTAAATTATTTATCTGTAACTATGAACGATGATATAATAAGTTAAAGTAATGTCACTCGAAATTATTTGTGCACAAAATTAGTTTTTTAAAGTTTATTAACTCTACGTTTTAAACAATAAAAAGGATAACAAAGGATGCGCGAGAAGACGAGATGGAGGAAAATATGGGACAAGTGAGCACAATGATAGGTAATCTACGGAATATGGCCATTGATATGGGAAGTGAAATATCATCTCAGAATTCACAACTCGATCGAATCAATCAAAAGGTACCAGTTTTTTGTTTTCAAATTGCGATTCGCGTGCAATTGCTTACAATGTAATATTATTTTGCCTTTCATTTTGATATATAAAAAAACATTTCGAGACACGAATGTATCGGTAGTTAACGTTAACTAAAATTCATGTGAATATAGTAAGTCATGCGTCTTGGATTTATAATTCTTGGGTTTAAATTAAAAATAAGTGCATGTAAATCGTTAGTTGATAGAAATATCAAACTGATTTAAATTCGTTTTAATTTTTGTTTATAGTTTGATTTGTATGTTTTTCCAATATTTAGGCGGAATCTAATAAGATTCGAATTCAAGGCGCTAATGAAAGGGCTCAGAAGCTTCTTAAATAATTTAATGGAAACTTTGATTTTTACGAAACGTTGCAAAAATACATTTTTCCAAAATATCAAATGCTTTTGGTGTTTCATTGATTTCGGTTTTTAATGATATAAAACTTTTGAAATATACTCTTATTTCGTACCACAGGCATCGTCCAACGAAAATCGTATAAGCGTTGCTAATCAACGCGCGACCAAACTGTTACATTAATCTGTTAATAAAATTTGTCTCTTCACACATATTATTAATACCTATTACTAACTCATATTCGTAAAGCTAATCTAAAATATTATAATATTGATAAATAACTACTTAAAAGTGATGTTTCATACTCGATCTTTATTCAATTACCTCATACTAAATAATTGAACTAAATTCCAATATACTGTTAAGTCAAATCAATATTTTAAGTTTAAATATTTTTTTATTCATTTTGCTCAATGTTATGTTAAAACCATTATCATATTATTTAACCTTTTATTTATAAATTATTTATTTTAAATATAATTAATTAATAATAATAGTTTTAATTATTTCTTTATATCTGATACTTTAATACCTATTGGTATTAATAGTTTTTAATTCAATTTGATTAAATACAAACTAAATATGAAGATCTGCGTGAGTTTATTAAACATAATACCGTAATATTTAACAAATTCTAATTCAATCATACATATTGTTAGTACTTTATTAAGTAAATATAATCATTCTTTATTAAATGAAGAGCAGATTTGATTATCAATTGATGCAACGTATGTGCTGTGCAATCTAAATGTGTTTTCAATATATTAAATAACGTTATGTAAACATTTATATAAACATTAAGTATAACTTACAGTATATTTAAATTTTACTATTGATTATCTCTAATGTAATGTTTAATCTAAACATGTAATATAAACTCTAATTTAAAATAACTGATAATTAATTATATTTTACATTCCATTTCGAGTATATTTTGTGAGTTAAAAATGAACGTTTAAGTGCTTTAGATTTGCAACATCGAAACCAATTAATTAAATGAATGATGAAAAAATTTTAATGGTATGAATAATTACGGATTTATTCCTGAATTGTATAAACTGTTGTTGTTGTTGGGCCTGTCGGGTCTGGTTTTGTAAAATTGGCATTTGTTTAATACAGCTTAAGCTTTAATATCATTTTAGCTTAAGTGATATAAAGTATTGCTACTTTTATAAAAAAAATTCATTAACAAATCTCATAATAATTAACACCTAAAAATATTTTATAAATAAAAAATTTATTATTTAATCACTAGTCGTAGCATCATTTGAATTCTAGTCGCAATTATTGACATTTTGCGGTTAGCAATAGACCGGTTAATATCGATTGAACAAAAAAATGCTGTGAATAAAATAAATTCTCAAAAAGAAATTTTGTATTAATGTGCGCATATAAACAAATATTTTAATTACCTATTTTTTAGGTGTATATTTTAATTACATTAATAATTCCTAAAAATTGTGCGTTAAAATCATTTTTATTTATGATAAAAAGTATTCACAAAAATTCATAAATGAGCTGACATTAATATGTGTTAGAGTTATAGATAAATGTTTTAACTTATTTTTTAAACAATTTTTTATTTAATTGAATGTTAATAACCCGTATTTTATTATATTCTTATTTTTTTTTACTGAAAACGTTTGATTCGTTAAGTGATATTTAATTTGACATATCAATAATTAACATTTAAAAAAAGATTCCATTTTTATTTTTATTTTATATGCACACATATAGTAAAATCAAAGTAAACGTGTTTAGAATTAATTTTTAACGCTCTAATAAATAGCAGCCAAAATAGAAAAAGTAGCAAACGGGTGATTAAATCTTATTTAAAGTTAATTTACTAAAGATCATTGTTTTACAAGTGCTAATCAATATAATTGGGAGATAACTTGTGAGCATCCAATTTCGACAGACAGGTCTAATCATTATGCATAAGATTCTATTTAGTTTATTAATTAAATTATTATTAAAAGATATTGTACAGCGAAGTTTAAAATGTACCGAAATTATTGCAAAAAATTGTTAAACGGTAATAAAAAATATTTAATATTTCGTTTATTGTATGAAAATAAGAATTAGTTTGTAAATAATTGATTTAAAATATAGATATATAGTTACAAATATAGATTTAACTTGAATTGTAATTTAAATAAAGTTTTATTGACAAATTCAAAATATACATATGTATAACTAATTTGATTTTTGTATGAATTTTGTGAGCGCACACTCAAAATCAGACAAACACACTATTATTGTACAATTTTCTTCTTTTGAACAATGATTTTCGATATCACTTATACTTCTAGTAATTGCGTTTATGAGAGCATTGGCGCAAACAGAATAAATATCAGCTCCGGATAAATGATATGGACATAAATTTTCAATTTTTTCCAGTTTCACATCACTTTGAAGAGTAAAATTTTTTGTTAATGCTTGCAATATTTTGATACGAGACGTCGAATCGGAAGCGATTGCAACGTGAATTAACCTATCAAATCTTCCAGGTCTTAGTAATGCGGAATCTAATAAATCTGGTCTATTAGTAGTGGCGATCACAAAAACGTTATGAGATTTATTCAGTCCATCCATTTCAGCTAATAATTGGGAAACAACTCTATCCATAACACCACCAGAATCGCCACTATGTCCACGATTGGGCGCTAATGAATCCAATTCATCGAAAAATATGACACACGGCGCAGCATTACGCGCTCTGCTAAATATATTTCGAATATTTTCCTCACTCTGTCCGACATACATATTAATTAATTCCGGTCCCTTAACACTTAAAAAGTTGAGCGAACATTGCGTTGCAGCAGCCTTTGCGAGTAACGTTTTACCAGTTCCAGGCGGTCCGTACAGAAGCACTCCTGAACGCCTAAAACCAGCGTTTAATAATTGAGGATATTCTAGAGGCAGTTGAATCGTATCAAGTATTTCTCGTTTAACATTATCAAGTCCTCCGATATCAGTCCAATGAACCTCTGGTATACTTGGAGCTCCAAACGCGTCCGAATGTAGACGTTGTAAAGCATTCAATGCATTCATTATATAGCTATTTGTTAATATAACTCCTGAAAATGCGATATCAGTTTCACTAATGTTTTCTAAACTATTAATCGTGAAATTATAATACAGATCTGTTAAAGCATTCGATATTATTACGCATAAATCACCAAAATATAAACCACTAGTTTTATTAATGAGTTCCGTTAAATTAACATCTGATGAAATTGGTATTTGATTGATAAGCGATTTAATCATTAATTTTCTTTCTTCAAAATCTGGACAATCAATGAAAATTTTATGAAGAAATAATGAACTTAACTCACTGTCAGTCAATTTTTTATCATCGATAACAGTTCCAATTAGAATAATAGGCCACTCTTCACAATTAGTTGCCATTTCTCTTAATTCATGATTAAAAGCGTTGAGAATTCGTGGATCACTATAGTAATCTCGATTACATAAAAGATGAATATGGGATATGAGTACAACGCATGGAGAATATACACACGATTTCGAAAGAGCTATTTTGATCTTTGCTTCTGTTGAACTCGCTGTGTCACCAATGATCTCATTTGCATTTATTTCCAGTAAATGTAAATTCCAATATTCGCACATTGATTTCACAATTGCCTGTTTGCCCGATCCTGACGGTCCATCAATCAGTATAGTACCGATTGTTCTTCTATTCGGTTTTAAATATGGATATACTAAATCACACAACGCATTCACATATTTAGATAAACCACTAACACATGGACTGTTACTATTTGCTGGTTTTAAACTATAATATGAATTCAACGTAACCGGTATTAAACTATGCACTGTTCCCGTTTGATATAACTTAGAATTGTCTGCGTCAACAACGCAACCGTTTCCTTCAATTAGTGTCACTCGAAAATAAATGATTGGCCACTCATTTAATAACAATTGTTTCGATTCAAATTGAGTTAATCGATCATGTTTTGAATTTATTCCTATAATATCACCTTTAACTATATATCGCGCTTTTTTAAAATAATTAGTTAATATTATAGAATAGTCATCAGTCGCAGAATAATTAGGGCATCGGACTAATGACACGTGAATAGCTGTGGCATAAGATATTTGATTGCAAATTGATTCGTCTTTTTTAATCTAAGATAGAATGAAATTTTATTAAAAACATAGAATAAGAAATTAATTTTATTTAACGTACCATTAGAGTAGTGTTTGGTTGAATTAAAGGCTTAATGGTTAACTGAGATGACGAAAATTGTTGCAAATTAAACCATAATTGAGGAGATATATACGCTATATTATCATCATTTATCGAATCAATTGCATATAATTGGCAATATCTTTGCTTTGGTTTCGTACTATCAATATTATTGTCTGAAATCCAAATCCGAACCCATTGACCATTAAAGCATTTAAATTTATTATTCATAGCGTTATGAGATATAAAAACGCATCCGTTTTCGCAATCAAAATCGTCAATAAATATTTTGGTGGTCAGTATTATAATTTGAAACGAATATGAAATCGTGTTTAGAAAAGTAGAGGAAGCGGTAAATGTTTCGATAGCAGTAACGTTTCCGTCATAACTACTGATCGGTTTCGGTTTAATCAATAGTCGACTCGTAAAGTTAAGAAGACTTAACGCTTTCATTATTCGATTTGGATTTCGATTTTGTTCGAAACAGTTCGATAACATATTTCCTAATGATTGTTCTAATGTTAGTTTTATTATAATGATTTCGGTTTTGGCACAAACTAAGCCTTGAATAACAGGTTCCGTATTTAACACTAATAAACGATTATCACCTAAAAAGTAGTCATTCATTCGACACAATACTTTCGACGATAGAATGTTGTTTTGCCACCAAATATCGCAATTGATCTCATCATACAGTTGTTGATCAGTTTTCACACCAATTATTAGTTTTGTTAATGGTATGGTTTGCATAACACAACTCAAATACATGTTATTATCATTTAACGAAAAGTTGTAATTTGACATAAACTGTTCGCTGACTAATAGTTTGATTCGGTTGTTATTATCCTCAGTTAAATGATGTTCACGTAATTTAATTGATATGAATATAGGTTTTGATTGAATAACTTGTGCGCAAACATCATCATTGAAAACAATCGCTAATACATTATTCGTATTGTTTATGTGTTTAATTTGTGCGTTCAATAAATCAATTGATTTACGATTAACAAAACAAATCAATTTATTAAATTCGGAGTAATTTTCATCTAAAATAAAATCAAACCGAATAGCGTTATGATTGTAATCCATTTTTATAATTAAATTTATTTAAACGCAGAACAAGTAGAGAACAGTTACTGTATTGTACAGTACAGTCTAGTTATATTGTTTGTTAGCAAATTTGCATAATAAATAGTTTATATACAAATTAAATTTAATTTTTTATAATTACTAATTATGTAAATTATCGGGAAATACCCCTTTTAATAGGATTTCAATATTTTGGGAAAAAATATAAATTAATACACTTAACTTTTATTAATTAAAATTGTATAAAATTATTCTTTCCATTTTTCCCGTTTTTTTTAAATCTCGTGAAACTCACAATTTAAATAAAATCCTTATTATTAAATTACAAATGATAAATATCATAGCAAAGATATCTCACGCTATATAGTAAAATAATTCATTAGTCCACGTGTTATATAATGTTTTAGTAAATTCTTGCGGTGCAGTGTGTTATGGCTGTCGCGCTCGGGTCGGGTACCCGACAAATTTGTCGGGTGGGGAAGGATTCGGGCTCACAGTTGTCGGGCTCGGTTCGGGTTTGAAAATTTTTTTTGAAAAAAGCCCGACAATTCTCTATAGCAAATAAAATGTAAACAATTTCAATATATCAGTTTTCAACTGTTATATTATATTTAATCCCTTATATGAGTCACATTACACAATTAAATATTATTGACAAAATCTATTTCAAATGCATTGTGAAATCATAAACTCATTGAATTTTAGATATTAGAATACACTGGTTTCACATATTTAAAAACATATTTAACATATTTAACTCATATTTGTTAATTTTTTTATTTCAATTATAATTTGATTGAAATTTGTTTAAGTGATTCTGAAATGAATTAAATACATCACAACTAAAAAATAAATAGTTTATTCATTTTTTACTAAAAACTTCATTCGAAAAATAAAGAAATTAGTAAAATATTTATTGGAACATTGATTAAAAATAGAAGAGACAGAATACATTTAAAGTAGAGAACAAGTAGTGAAATTTGGGATAAATTTTCAAAAATATTTTGTGATTATATCGAAACTGATTTTGTAATATGCAAAAAATGTAATTTAATATATTCGAATAATATTAAAATGACAGGCAATACGCATGTAGAAAGACATGAATGTCTTAAAAAATTTTCAAATCAACATTTAATTGAAATTCATTTAATCAATAAAAAAGTTCCTAATTATATTAAATATGAATTTGCAGATAAATTGGGTATTATGTGCGATAAAGATTTAAGACCATTTAGTATCGTAAACGGCAAAGGATTTGTTTTATAAAAAAATTTTTCATATAAATAGGGGGAAATTATAGATCAATATAATTGGAAAAATTAAAACAAACGCACTATCAATATCTAATCATATTGAAAATATGCAAGAAAAATGTGAATTTTTCGTTAAAAATAAAATTCAAGGTATTACTGATTTTGGTTTAACATTCGATTTTTGGTCATTTGATACACTCAAGTATGATTATCTAACAATATCTATTCAATACAATAAGAATTATATTATTAATTCCAGAGTATTGAGCACATTCAACACAGCAAATAAAACATCAAATACTATTAAATCCGAAATAGACAATATATTCACTTAATTCAATATAAATAATGGAAACTTTTATTATATAAGCGATAATACAAGAACAATGATCAAAGCTTTTGAAAATAAGATTTAGTTTTATTGTAAATATCACTATGAATTTGGTACAACAACACAAGTTTGATTTATCTATTACTCCTGAAATAGTTAATGAATAATTTAAATTCTTATTCCGAATTAGTTACTTATTTAAAAAAAAAGTAATTAATCACAACATTAAAAAATTCATGTTAGATGGGATACTAGAAACATCAATAATTATTAACTATGAAAAAACACAATTATTATCTGAAACTAATCCAAAATTAAGAATGTTTTAAGGATTTATTGACAGATACTTATTAAATAATTTAATATAATTCTTGTAAACTTTTTATGATTATCAATAAAAACTGTAGCAACAATTACCCAACTTTCCAATTAAACAAAATTTATTAAATCATTGTAAAATTCTCGAAAATGATGACCGGGATAAAATTTATTAAAGATATAATGATTTTAAATTTAAGCTAATACTTTATTATTCACAATAAAAATAAATTTGCAACAGTTTTGAATTAAATTACAAAAAGTTTAAAAATCTTATTAACATAATATAAAATATTTGAGATAAGACATAATTTAATTCATTAATCAAAAATTTATGGCAATTTAACACTAAACGATAATAACGATTAAGCTTGCCATAATCGTTCGCGCGATTTAGTTGAAATTGAATGAATTTAACACACTTTAATTGCGCACGCAAGTAAAGCATAAAATTGTAATTCTTAAAAATTGCTTACTCGCTTTTTACGAAATTTTAAAACTTAATTTACTACTTAATTAGCACGTTTAACGGATTTTATCAGCATTTAACTCATGAAAATCTTACTCGCCCCCACGATCAAGGAAAAATATTATTCGATGAACATATTCTTTGGACCAAAATAATTAATCCCGTAATTAAATACTTTTACATACACTTTGATAATTTATTAATTTACTGTAAAGAATAGACTTTACATTTAAATTTTACTAAATTTAGTAAACCCTATTCTTTTTATAATTGAACTGACCCTTCGATTAAACTAATTATATACATTTGATAAGATATAATAATTAAATATATGTTTTGTTTATCTATAAATTGCAGGTGCTAATTTGCCAAAATAATTAAGTAAAAAGAATTCATTTAATTTTGTAAATTTGGTTCAATTATTTAAAAAAGTATTAGTCTATTATAACTACACAACTGCTTAATTTAAGTGGTAAATCGAAGGAATAAACTTGAGAGACGTATTTACGGTGTTCTACTGGATTTTATCCAGGAGACCTATATCCTTGTAAGGTCTACTCTTTTTCTACTCTTACGTGTATATATACTGGCAGATTTTTACTAATCTTTGCTTTGAAAGAGGAAATTTTCTTAGCTCTCTGTGGCCTATTTATTTAATAAGACATGTATGAGTTTTCGCGAAAACGTCTCTGTTTAGTTAAACAGAGAGGTAGCATAACAATTGTCTCTGAAACTGCTTAATTAAACCTTAGTAATATTCTCTGTTGTTGTGCTATCGTTACAATGTTTAAAGCTGTGATCGAGATATTGTTATAGGATTATTGGAGATACAAATAAAAAAAGTGGAGACACAGTGACTACAGTCAAACTTAGCCCCGTTATGCGCTCTATAGCGGCAAATGACGGCTTTATAGTATAAACTATGCTTATTCTATGAGCACGACTAGCTATGAAAAAATCAAAAATCGCAAGTTTAGATAGTATAACGTATCGAAGCTTGTTTTAAGTGTTTTATACATTACGAAGCTCTTTTTATATGTTTCGCCAATAATTCAATTTATATGTTTCGATCACTGATTTGAAGCTTTGTATTTTCAGTAATAAATAAACTGTATTTTTAGAAAATAATTATGAAATTAATATAAACTTTCAATTTAATCAAAATGAGTGAAATTAATTTAAGTGATGTTAAAGTTCCAATAATAATAAAAAATTTAAAAAACAAAAATACATCCGTTATTCTCAAAAACCAAGAGTTGTTGATTTTAATGAAAGTGAAACGTATATTTTAGAAAAAAAAACAACTAATAGTGCAAGGGTTTAATTAAAATAATTTTAGTCCATGTTCTAAATATAAAAAGTTTTCTAAAAATTATCGCAATTTGCAATTCTTGTAAAATTATATTCTTTCGAATGAGTAAAACAATAGGAATTATATATATATAACGACATAATAGCGAGTTTAAAGATCAATCGCAACCAATAATAGATATTTTTTAATTAATAACAAAATTCCATAATTAAAATACGATATGGAAAATAAAATAACATTAATATTTGATAAAGATAATCGACGTTTGTGTAGACGGTTTGATTAATTTTGCCTATTTTTATTACAAAATGAAATTAAATTTGAAGCTCTTGAAATCGTATTAATTGTTCCAAGTAATCAAACAAGATTCAAATCAATAACGAGTTTAACAAATAATTTTTTTTGTGTTAAATGATTTACGTAACAAATTTTTGATTGACATGAGATTTTTGGTCATACGACACTAAGATTAACTAAACAATATAGTAAAGATTATGCACTTAAGTCAAAAGTTTTGGGCACTATCAACACAACAGACAAACTTCAAAAATAATAAAATCCAAATAAACATATCTTTAATCGAATTTAAAATTCAAAACTCAAAATTATATTTTGTTAAATACAATAATAAATCGATGATAAAAGCTTTTAATGAAGAAAATGGTTTTCTTGCAAATCCCATGATTTAAATTTAGTACAATCTAACTCATTTAATAATGCATAAAATAAAAAAAAAATAAAATACTTGTTAAATACAAGCTGAGAATTAGTAACATATTTAATAAAAATGAAATACAAAAACAATTTTAAATGTGGAATTAAAAAAATGTCCATGATGGAATGGATTTTAGACTATGAATGCTAGAATCGAATTTACTTAATTATTAGAGAATCAAAATTATAGAATTTGCTACTTTTTTGTGTTATGTGTTAGAACCATAAAAATCTATGTGTGCACGAATCACATAGAATGGAGCTGTTTTAGCTCCATTTATAAATGCTTTTTTTTTTGCTATTTTTGAAGATAAATGCTAGAAATGCTATTTTTGCTATTTTATCCTAAAACAGAAAATTTGTCGATTAA
>JAQGAW010000778.1:0-24425 GCA_034698025.1 Phthiracarus crinitus
TTTTTCGGGCTCGGGCTTGATTGTGTCGGGCTTTGATCGGGCTCGGGCCTTAAATTTTTTGCGATTACATAGTCTACTATATATATCGCTTTCCACATCACCATTAATCAGTGCTAAAAAGTGTTTAGTTATGGTTTTTTATTTACTATTAATATATTATATTATTCAAAAGAATATTTATAATCCATAGAACTGTCTGAAATAATTTGACGATAAATTTAATTGTTGCGCAATATAAAATTTAAAAGTTATACTGTAGAGTAAATTAAATTAAATTTATCATAAAAGAATATTTATAAGCTATTTGTCTCAATGCAAAGCTACTACATTTAATTTTGGAAAATATAAGAGAAAACAAGATTGGATAAGTTATGAAGCTATTAGTGTATAGTGGGATTTTCGTTATTTAAAAATATAGGGACAGGAAAGGAATTAAAATATCCATTTAACAGAAGTAGGATTTGCCAGGACTAGACTAATTTTTATTTATTTTGCAGTTATAATTTAAAATTCCATTTTATTTAAAAAGCGTTAATCTCAAACTTACCGAAGATATGATAAACTAATATTAAGCGAAATAACATTTTTAAATTACAACGCTTTCAGAATCTTTGTTTTAATAAAATTATCTTTTGTTTTAAATCATTATATGAGTACACTACAAATTTGGCTGGTCGTGTTCGGGCTCAAAACTGTTCGGTTCGGGTTTTAAAATTTTTAGAAGAAAAGCCGACAAACCATTACAACATCAATTTTTACCATAAAACTTATAAAATAATTTTCAAAATTTTAAAATATGATATTTATATAACTTTATGCGAAGTAATACTTAATTATTTATTATTCATTTCTATTAAAACTTATAAAAAATTTCGGATCAAAACATTGTAAATGAGAATAATGTTCCAAAACTGTTTAATTGTTATAAAATTTTAAAAAATTTTTATTAGAAAATATAGATGATATTTATTTGCAAAAAATGTTATGATTTGATATCATTTATTGACGCATAAAAAGTACGTTATGTGACGATGAGAATGCTTATGAAAACAATATTTAAATTGTATTTAATATCAGTATTTTTAAAAGTTATTTGAATTATATAAAATAAATATTATTCATAGATCTGTCATATCTTGTTTGTCGCAAAATAAATATAACACTAATTAGATTTGCATTCTTTTACAGTTATGTTTTGTTAGTGCGCAAAAGAAGTAAATTTTAGATTTCCAATAAATTTTTTTTAGAAAATGTTTCACTTAGATATTATTAAGTGTTACTAATTGAAAGCTTCAAAAATTGTGATATTTTAATAGTGACTCAGTCCAAAAAAATCGATTTTTGGTCAATTTTTTAATTTTTTGACTTAATAAAAAATATTGGAATAAGTTTAATTGAAAATTTTTTGGATTGACCAATGTTTAGACTATAGATGAACAGGTCTTTGAAGGTCCTTAAGGAACCCCGGACCTGAACCTGGGACCTATAAACCATTTTGGGACCTGAACCTGAAGATTTTTCAAGGACTCGGACCAGTTCCGAGTCTTTAAGGAAGGGACTCGGACCAGGACTCAGGACCTAATTTAAAATAATATTAAAGAAAACAGAGCACTTTATTTATATATCGTCTGTTAGTAATTGCCTTTTTATTGAGAATCTTGTATAACTTATGCCTATTTATATGATAAAAGTACCACAAAAATAATTTTTTAAAAAAATATTACTTTTATTGGTACGTATTTGAGTAAATTACATATTATTTTTAATAATTTAAGTCCCAGGTCCTAACTTTTAAGGACTCGAACCTGAACCTAATAGGACCAGTTCTTAATTTAGCCGAACCTGAACTCAGACTTTAATAGATTTTAAAGACCTAGACTCGAACCTGAACCCGTAAGGACCCGGCGCGCCTTAGGTCCCAAAAGTCCTAAGGCGCGCTTATGTTCATCTATAAATTAAGGTATGATAAAAAATTAGGCCATTGTTAAACATAAATGAGTTTATTCATTTTGATTTCTATGCGTTAATATAAAATAATAATCAAGTTAATTATACAATAAAATTCCGTAATCTTATTTTCTATAATTAATTTAATTAATTATTTATATAACCGAAGAATTAAAATTTTATTAAATTAGTTTTATTTTATAATTGTAAAAAACATTAAGTTTTCATCATATTCAGTGTTAGAATTCAATTTTAAACGGATACTCCTTATATGCTCTTAAACCCAATGATTGCAGGTCAACATAACGTGCGTTACGATTCAATGAATTAATAGCTGCGATATCGTCATCTGTTAATGTAAAATCGAATTTATCTTTATTTTCATTAATACGATCTTTTGAAGCTTTTCGTTGTATAACAATAACTCCGCGTTGTATTTGCCATCTGATCAATACCTGTGCAATAGATTTTGAGTGTTTATTTGTAATCTTTTGTAGGGTTTGGTCATAAATAATGATGGCTTGTCTTTAGAATAATTTCTTGCACATAAAGATGAATAAGCTGTTATCTTTATATTTCTATAGTTACAAAATTTTATCAACTTTTCTTGATTCAAATACGGATGACATTCCACTTGATTAGTGACAGTATAGATGTCCAGGTCCGAGTCTTTCGGGTCTTTGCCAAAGACTCGGACTCGGGCCTGGACTCCCAAGCTTGATTTAGGACTCGGACTTCTAATAATATTTTGGACAGGGACTCGGTCTCGGACCTCCAGGCCTATATTTTCATTTTTACATCTGATGAATACATGTAAAAAATGTTAATTGAAAGGAAAAGTGTTTACAAACACGAAGACAATAATAATAAACTAAAAATTGTAACTTAAAAATTTTTTAAAATGAAAGTTAAACACATTTTTGATCAAAGATGTATGCATTATATAGAAAAATGAGGTCCGAGTCCGGGTCTTTTAGCATGAGACTCGAACCTGGACTCGGACCTCTTTGAATATTAAAGACCTGGACTCGGACCCGGACCTCAAAAGACTCGAGTCCCGGGTTAACTTTTGGACATCTATAAGTGACAGGAATAAACTCTGAAACTTTTAAAACTCTTTCGATTTGTTCGGAATTAAATTTGGAAATACCTTAAGAAACGCCTAAATTTAAACCTATTTATATCTCGTAAAGATTTGAGAATATGTTGGCGAATATGATTATTTTAGTGAAACATAGTTATATCTAATAACTTCAACAAATATAACGCAAGTAAACCAAAAATCTATAATTATTATTACAATGATTTTTTTATACCGTAATCGTTATTTCAATATCTATGCCTTACTTCATAACTTTGGAAGTAATCGATGATAAATAGTTTCCAACACCAAAATCCAATTCGTTTATTAATTAAATTTTCGATAAGTGATGATATCTATTAACATATTATTAAAGTGTTATCTAATTTTTTAACGGAAGATTGAATTATTAAAATTTTACCTTTATTTTATATTTACAATCAATAATACTTTTATTTCTTTTTACATATAAGCGAATCATTGATTTATATAATAATTTAACCTCAAAAACGATCGACGATGGACTGAATAAAAGCATTGCAAACGCAATCAACAAAACAATGAGACCATAGCTATACATCATTCGTACCAATATGTTCATATTCCCAAATATAATCATAGCCAAATTTATAATTTCTCAAAATTATTTCTCATTAAAAAGAATAATAGTCAATAAAACGTCAAATACAAATTTACCATGAATTGTCCGCTGAATGGTGTACTGTATTGTCCGCACTAAGTATAAGCTTTTTTAAATTTTATTTAATAGTTAAATTAATATATATGGGCGGTGTAGTGTATCTGCAAAGTAGTAATAGTAACGTTAGTACAGGATTCGTAATTTGATTATAAGTATTAATGATGCAAATATTATTTATTTAATTCTTTTTTTACAGAAAATAATTAACGTTTTATTTAAGAATAAATTGTTGAAATTATGTACATTATTATTTTTTGGTGATAAATTTTAGGAAACAATTTAATTTTTTGGCAATAAAACTTGTTTGTGTGGTTATCGGATTTTTTGGAGAGTTTGTGTGAAATGATTTCGGTTTAATTAAAATATTAAACCAATGTAACCCTTTAACCGACTATTTAACAAACCTGTAAAAAGCTTACTTTCAATGTTTAACGTTAAACGAAAGATTTAGCACAGAAAATAGTGCATTAGTTTCAAATATAACGTTAGCTAATAGTGAATATTAAGTCACTCAAATAGAGTGACAGAATTACATAAATTATGTTCACAAAAATATGATTTATTAAATAGTATAAATAACCAGTAAATAGTTATTAAAAAAGCAACCGTTCACTTGCCTTTCACAAAATTTGAATTATAAATTCCATTTTACTAAATATCTTCGAGTGTACACAATTGTCTATTCTATTTTGTAATAATGGCATTGGTTTCGGATCTGTTATTGTTATTTCGTTTAGATTTTGACACAAAATCTATATGTGCCACCTTTCTTAATAATCGATCCCTTTTCTTCATTACTAATCGAAACGGCACACAACAGGATAATAAGATCCTGTGCTGATTCAAAATTTTTTAATTCTCATTAAAACGGATTATTACACTTTAATTTGGTTTGTTTAATTTATATCTGGATTTTCTATGACACAATTTTGATAATTATTTTTATAATAGTAATATAAATTGACTTTTATTGTAAAAATGCATCATAAGATTTTTTATATTCGTTAAAAATCTTTAAAAATATTATAAACTTACAAATTACTTAATCAAAATGTCGATCCAAACCAATTTATTATTGAATTATTTTAATAAGATACATACAATTCAAATTTTTATTAAATATTTGAATTAATTTTCTAAATCAAGTAAAGCATTATAAATTATAAAAATTTGATTAAGTATATGGCATTACATTAAAATAATTTTTATAATGAGTTGTTTTCTCTCACAGGTTTTCATGCATTTGATCTAATACTATACAATACTATAAACAATGAATTAAAGTTTAATTGATTTTTATATTTTATATTAATTTAAAGAAAACATCATTCAAAAGCTCTTAAAAATAGCTATTAATGGTGGAAGCATTGTTTTATAGCTAATATGTTTCTTCAATGAACTGTTTAGATTTGTGAAAGAAATTAATTGATCACATTTATCGTGACGATCAGTATAACGATTGCAAAAACTTATATTTATGGTTTCAAATATTGACAAAACTACGCTAACGAATTCTGTGGCATGTATTTCTGTACATATTCTTTTATATTTTGATTCTTCTATAATTGATTGATTTAAGCATATTTTCAGTTTCCAGAAATTACTAATATTACAATAAAGAAATATATTTTGGCATATTATAGAATAAAATTATAGATAGAAAACTCTTTAATTAAAAGAAAAATATTTAAATAAGGGATTTTTAGTTTGAATACAGGTTTAATATATATTTGGAAAGCGGGACTTTTTAAAATTTTAAAACAGTAAATTTTAATAATTAATAATTTTTGTAAAAATTCATTATCATTTAATTAAATTAAATCAGATAAAAATATTTAAAAATTAATTGAACTTATTTGCAACCAAATGGTTATGAATTCTAATTTTATGAACTTTTTTACAATACGAAAATATTGTATTATAAATTTTTTATTATAAATCTATTTTTTGTAATCAATAGTGGTTATCAAATATACATAAAATACATACCAGCAAACGAGTGGCAATTTTAGTCTATTTTCATTCATTTCCGAAACTAATGTATTTGATATAACATATTCTATGAAGCATTTATCCAACTTATTTTTAATGCTGTTTAGACAATTTACCATTAAATAACTAAATTTGTAAAAAATTAAATTCATAACTTCTTTAAGTAATGACTAAATTGAGTAATGACTCACTTTTTCATATTGTATAATTTTTTTCTATGATTTAGGCCTATGTAGAAATTACTTACATTGTCGTAATAATAGACAGTGTTCCTTAAATTTCTAGAGGCACAACATTCTATGAAAAATCTGCCGATACTGTTAACCAAATAACTTGACGCCAGACGTGGGAAAAATTCCAAACACTTTCTATTATAGTCTTTCATACACTTAATGTTTTGGGGTAAATCGCTTGTTATTGCGTTTCGATAAAATAATTTTCGTTAATTAAGTTATTTATATTCAAAGTAAAATGTAATTTTTTACCGGCAATAGTTGTTGAGACTATTTCTATCTTCATTGAATCTAAGATTTTTATTACCTAAAATAAGCACATTGGATGAACAATTATCAAATTTATTAATATCACAAATTTGGCGACGATTGATGCAAATAACATATCCAATTTGCAAAAATATAAATATATTGATTAAAATAAATAAAACGAACATTTTAAAGAGACACTAAAATTATTGATTTCTAAATCCAATATCATGTAATAGTATAATTAAGTTATTCAAGGACAAAATATGAATATATTCAAATATTATGGAAACCAGTTCTATGTCAGTATTTAAGACATTATATATAGTTATTAAATTAGATATTTTTAAATTTACTCATAATAATAAAAATTAGTAATAAATTATAAATAAATTATTTATAGAAACAATAGAGTTAGATAAAATTAGCTATGAGTTAACTTTTTCTGTGTGGCAAGAGTTTATGCGTAGGGATGTAGCCATAGTTACACTCAAGGTCGAATGGTCTAGGGGGGTGTCAGATCCAGAAAATTTGAATTTTAAAGGGGGGGGGTGAACTCATCGGATTTGAATTACAATTTTTTGGCCTTCAGACCAAATTTTTTTTCAAAAAAATTTTTTTCGAATTTTTTTCCCGAAAAAGGCCTAAACCACGCCCCCTCGAAAAAATCAACGGATTTAAACGATATTTTTTCAAGTTTTGTCCAAAATTTAAGGGGGTCTCCAAAACTCAACGGATTTGATTTAACAATTTTTTATATTAAACCAAAAATTTTTGAAAATTTTCAAATTTTTTTCGTCCAAATATTTTTCAAAACTTTGGGTTGGGTGGGTCAACTTTTCAATTTTTGGGTGGGGTGGGTCAACTTTTCAAAATTTTGGATGGGGTGGGTCAACTTTTCAAAATTTCTAGTGGGGTTCAGACCTGGGCAAGACCCCCCTTGTGTAACTATGGATGTAGCGCATAAAACCTAATGGGCAAAGCACTTTGGGAGTCTGAAACATATTATTATCCCAGAATACCTTAAATTTAATTTTTTCGATATTAACGCTGAAGTGTTATAATCAGAGCCTAACATTTTATGTAAATATTTATTATCGATATTGTGCTGAAAACACCTAAATTTCGTAATTTAGCAATAATAGAGTTAAAAATTATTGAAACTGATGAAATTTTAATTACATATTCATACATATTTTACCGGATTGTACATATTTTTATGTACTTAAATATTTTCCATTTTAAAGAAAATTATCGTTTAAATCTGATGAGTTTTCATTACACCTGATTTTTCGTCTAAACATGAATAAATTGTCGCTTAAAATCGATGAGTTTTGAGAGGGGTCTTATTTCTTGCTTTTATAAATTAAAATTTTCAAAAAAAAATTTCACTGAGAAAATTTTTAATTAAAATAGCAAAATTTGGTGCAATTAAAAAATGAACTTAAAACACAATACTAAAAATTTAGCTGAATTAAGATTCAATTCGAATTTTTTATCATACATATTTGAATGAATATTTTTCGATTTTTTCGTGCATATATATGTACATATTTTTTGTTTTTTCGTACATAAAATGTTAGGCTCTGCTTATAATATATTTAAAACATATTTTTAGTGTTAATTGTAATTATTAAAGTAAATTTAAAAGTATAAATAGAGTGAAACAGCAGATGTCTCCACTTAAGAGCGGCTGCATTCACTAATATAACTAATGATGGCAGAAAGCTCAAGCTCATGTAAGCTAGCTTCAAGCTAGCTTGAGCTCATTGAAAGCTCAAATGAAAAATTTGTTTGAAATTAAAGCTCATAATTCATTCAATGGCTCTTTTGGCCTCAAGATTTGTAAGCTCAAGCTCAACTATTTAACCGTTGAGCTTCTTTAGCTTGAAAAGTTTATTTATAACCGAAAATACCATAAAATGTAGCAAATTTCATGAAAATATTTCCCACTTTAATGAAATATCTTAATATTTGATGTATACTTATTCAATAAATCTAACTTAAAGACATATTTATGTCGAGTTTTATTAAATTAGTTATAATGAAAGTCAGTTTTCAGAAAAATATTTTAAATTATAAGCTCGGCCATAAGCTCAGCTTTAGAAACAAATGATTAAGCTCAAGCTCATTTGTAAAATTTTTTTTGAAGCTCAAGCTCTACGTTCAAAATTTTTGAGCTTAAGCTCAGCAGGTTCAAGCTCAAGCTCAGTAATATTGAGCTTTCTCCCATCATTAAATATAACAACATTTTTTAATTTAAAATCATTCCTAATTAAGAATCGTATTTATATTCATTTTTAAAATTAATTTTATGGATAAATACCAAATTAAATAATTTAGCATCATTTTACAGCAAACCTCGGATTTTGCATAAATACATAAAAATTTTGATTTAAAAAATGTAATTTTAGTAATAAAGAAACAAAATTTAGTAATAAAGAAATTTGTCCCAAATTTTTTTTGATTTTACACTTCAACACATTTTATTAAAATAAAATTTCCATTAGATTTGTACTTTTTAAAAAATTGTTGTTTTACTTTAATTTTTCTTGCATTTTCATTAATAATGAGAATACTATTTCGCTGACCTTGAAATTAAGCTAAATAATTTTAATTTAATAGTAGAGTGTCCAAATGTTCAAATTTTCAGGCCCGAGCCCGACTTGAGCCCAAGATTGAATTTAGGCACGGTCCGTTAAAAAATGTCGGGGGCCGACAAATATTACATTTAATAATTTATTTAATGTAGTTCAATTATTTAAACTCTCCTATTTTCAGTCTTTAACACATTATAGCAGAGTTATTTATTGTTAAATATAGATAAGCTAATCTTTAAGTTTATTTAATAGTCAAAATATAAAATATAAATTTTTGTTTATTTATAAATTAAAGTCAGGCCCGGCCTGAATTTTTTACTGTGAAGCCCGAACCCGGCCCGGCCCAAACAAATGTGTCGGGGCCCGCGGGGGACCAAAAAATAGGAGGCCCGATAGCTAGTCTATTCAAGAGCTTGAGTTTATAAAAAATTTAGCATGAACTTGAATTTATAACGCTTAGCTTGAGCTTGAGCTTTGAGCTTTGAGCTTGGAGCTTTGAGTTTGAGCTTTTCTTAAATTATAAATGGCTGAGAAAACATTAATATAAACCTAAAAATTTTAAACTACTTATATTTTTTATAAAATCCTTAATTTAAATAACAAAATAATTAAAATTAGTAATACAAAAATGAAAATTATTTTTAATCTTAATTTTAAGATGTAAGTTGTTTACCATAACATTTACAAGCTCAATAAGATAACTAGACTGACGTGTTAGCTTGAGCTTAAACTACAATATTTAACTAGCTTAAATAGCTTTTTATATTTTTTAATAAATGTATATTTCAATGTCTCAATTATTTAGACAAATTCATAACCTAATATTTACTAAAAGTAAAGTCGGATCTAAACATTTTTTATCCTTTCCTTTTTAACATTTTATAGCTCACTTTGTTACTGAGCCATTGAATTGGGATGTCTCTGTGTCGACTTTTTAATATTTATTAAAGGATTTCTAAAATGACAAAAAATCGGCTAATAATGGACTTAAATTAGCTAAAAACCAAAAATCGGCTAAAATGCCCAAAAAAGTTTTATATTTAATTTTAAAAAATCTTAAAATGGCCAAATACAGTGTCAAAAAATATCATTAAATAGAATATTTTGGGTTAATAATAAACATTATTTAACTTATTTCTGGATAAAATTAATATTAGTTCTGACTTTTTCCGATCAATTGATAAATAGCTTTAAAAAAGTTGGAATTCAAAATTGAAATTTTTAAATTACTGAAAAAAATTAGTAAAATGTTATTACGTTAGTGCTAATTCTTTAAATGCTTTCAAAAAATTTAGCTTTGATTTCCAAATTTTAAAATTAAATATCAATTGTCCCAAAAGTAAAATAAAAATTCCCAGAGTAAATGCGCATAATCGTCATTTAAAAAGTATACGTTACCAATTAATTTCATTGTTAAAGCATTCGTTTAGTATTTTGTTAATTAACAATATTTATTTGTATTTTTCTAAATTGTTAATATCACTATTTATAAATTTCAAAATTTGTCTGTCTGTCTGTCTGTCTTTTTCCTTTCATATTTTTTATATCAATAAAGCTTATTTTTATATTAAGGATTTAAAATAAGTAGTCGTAGTAATTAGATGGTCGGGTCTGTTATCTCAGCATTGTTCGTGGGGTTTTTCAAGCTCCATTTCAGTTTGAAATTCCAGCTCCAGTTATATTTCCAATAAGGCTCAGCTCATGCTTCATTTGTAACATCGTTTGGTGAAACTACACAAAATATGTTACAAAATACAACCAAATTCCACATTTGAATCTAAAAACTATACTAAACTTATATTAGTTTATCAACAGAGGACGGGATATTTATTATTTTTATTAAAATTAAATTTAGTCTATTTTATTTATAAAATATTCCATATTAATAAAGTTTGAAATTTAATTTTCACATAAAAAATTTTTCATTGCTATGTGGTATATGATTCAAGAGGGATAACACTAACTTTATACCAGCTCTTCTCTCTGGTTTCATTTTATTAGAGATGATAATACAATGTTGCAAACATTCAGTACAGTGAACCTAAAACAGCGAAGCAATTTCATTTAAAATACATTACAATGAATCTCGATTGTTGGTAGCGATTTGACTTTTTCTGACTTAAAATTTTTGAACCTAAACAGCATTATGCCAAATATTTTAGAATTTTGTATTTTGTATTTTAAACCAATTTATATAATTAGCGGCAATCATTTTCATCTATTTAATTAATTTTTATATTATATAGATTTTTAAAAATTATTTGATATTCGATAAATTATGAAACAAAACTTTAATAGTTAAGTAATTATTTTAAAATGTAAAAGTTAATATTTTTGAGTTAAATACATATTTTTAATTTAAAAGTAAAAAATATTATGCTTTTTAATCATTATAATCAATTTTAGGTCATATTTTATAAATTTAGTAATAAATTAATTTCTTAAAATTGATTGGCGGTTTAAACTGCGGTTAAATTATGTGTTAAAATTTAAACCAAAAATGTTGAATTTAATTAATTGGCGGTTTATACCGCGGTTGTACCGAACCGCACCAACTTTACAGTACATTATAGCATGTAATCTTAGCGTGTAAAACTCAAGCCCTAACCCGACAATAATTCGAAATAGACTAAATTTTCAGGTTCCAAACAGTCCTATTTATTCCAAAATATTTTTTATTATAATGTAATGTTTTGCATAACTCAATATATGTTTTGCAAATATATTAGCAAAAATTTTGCTTCATTATAATTATATTTCCAAATATATTAATTTGTAATTTGAAAAGATTTAATAGTATTCAATAGAATTGTTTAAACTAGAAATCAAATCGAATTTATATTTTTCGACCAAATACTTAATCCAATATTGTTTCTTAAATTATATCCCGAATCCGACAAATGTTTAGCTGAAAATCGGACGCCCAATTCACACATACACACTATCGCTTAGGAATTTTTATTTTAAATATGTTATATTATTCAAAATTAACTAATATTGGGTGTAATTATTATTTACGTTATATTTAAATTTATAGAAAGATAGTTTTTATGCGAATCGAGCGAATAATATTACTGTATATTTTACGTTAATATTGTTGGCTATTCATAAATTAACTTTTAAAAAACAATCCCATTATAATATAAACATGTATTCGTATCAAATGTGTTTTAATTGTGGCACAAATTAGATTAGTGTACATTCATTAATTTAATTTATATTTTATTATGTTTGAATAACACTATAAAAATTAAATAAAATTTGTAAACTAAACCATATAACTATGAGTGGTGTCGTTTCTTCATAAAATTAATAATAATTGTGCGTATCTGTCATTCTGTCATACGTAAGTATAGGCAATATAAGCTGAATAAAAAAGTAGTTCTAGTTTTAAAATTTACTGAGTGTGAAGTGAATAAAGTATAACAAGATATATACAATGATATATACATTGATATATGCAACGATATATACATTGATACTTTATATCACATATTGATCAAAAAATAACTTATATTTCTAACAACGCATAATCTACGCGTTATCGTTAGTTTAAAGAGAAACATAATGTATCATTTTATTTTATTTTATATGTTCAAGTTGTTTCATAATATTTTTTACTTCTTCTGGCGCCGCTAGGAATCCAGTATTACAGTGATCCGGCTGTTCCCGTTTTATGCCGTTATATAGATGATAAACTTTTCGTTTGCTCATAATATTATTAACTGCAAGTATGACTTGTTCTTTCTACTGGTTATTTTCACACCTTTGCTGATAAACGCTGCTTCTATTCAATAGCGTTGCTGTTTTAACATTTGTTTATTAAAAACTTTCTCGAACTATATTGCTATAATAATAATATATTTTTGAAGTGCAATTTTTTAAATAATTAAGTGCTATATAACTCGAAATTTATGAAAACAGTTAAAACTTGACTGAAAACAATTTTTTCGTGTATAAGTTTAAGTATAAGTTTAAAGTTAATGATTATGGTGTAACGAAAACTAATTAGTAAAATGGTTATGAACTCTCTTTCTAATCGGTGTTTAAAAATAGCAGTATTGGGATCATCACAGTCCGGAAAATCTGGTGAGTGTTTATATTTGTCAATTAACTCGAAAATTAAAATTAAATTTTCAATAAGATGTCCATTTTTTCTGTGTAATGTTATACTGAACGGCAGTGAGCATAAGCATGTATGCATTTGAGCTTAGAATTGCGTTCTCTTGCCCTAATAACCCAATACATTGCTCATCACTGTCCGTACTTTACTATTAGAAATGATTGTTGATCGTTGTGTATGATATTGTATTTGTGTGCTGATTCGTATATTATTACAACTCTACTAAAATGGACCAGATCTCGGTTGGATACAGACTTACAGACACTCCTTTGACATCTCTTTTTTAAATACACTTTAATATATTAATAAAATGATATTTATGTAGACTGTAATCACACTATTAATACCATTAAGCCATTGTTAAATCCATTAACTTTGAATAAATTGTTCGTTCAAATAATGCTAATAATAATACCTTACAATAGATTACAAATTTACCAAACCTTGAATTTAAATTTTCATAGTTTCAAATATTGTTTAACTTTAAAATAGTTATCCAGTATTGTTTCTCAATAATTGGCAGAATTGATCGTATTTATCGATATTATCAGTCTTCAAATTCATATTTTCATGCATCAAATATAAAAATTTTTCTCCAAAAATTTCAACGAAATAAAAACAAAATCAATACACCGTATTTAAGTTCACTTTAACGTTAGCTGAGGGCTATTTGTATGATTTGCTTTGTCTGTTCATCTTTTTATCTGCTGTCTATGTTTTTCTTGATTCGTGAACAGATTTCACCTTTACGTTAGACAGATGTTTTAGGAAAAGTTAGTTATGTAGTAGATATAAACGCACTGCGCGTGTATTGTTAATGCCTAAAACTCTACGAATGAAGAGAAATGCGAATAAACTTTGATATAAACAGAGCCATTCACCGGTTCTTAGGGTTTATAATCTTTTTTTTCAATTAAACAAAAATGCTTTTTGAATAAAACGAATTTAATTAATTGAGGCAAACTTTTAAAAAATAATTAATTTGATGCTTATATCTAAACTACATTTCAGGATAGAATGATCAGTTTTTAGATATTAATTCTTCTGAACCAAAAAGAATGCTTAATTTTTTTTATGCTAAAACAAAATGCATTTAGAAATAAAAAAAGCGTTACTTTAAATGCTCATTTGACAGTCGATTTTTATTTTTGAACTTTTGGTGAAGTCGAACGAACACTAGTCCGGTTCGAACTTATAATTAGTATATATATTATAAAATTTTGCTAAACTGTCCTGCATTTTTAAAATAAACCTGAAAAATCCGAGTATTATTGTTGTTGTTAAACGACTAGTTGTCTCTGTTTCGATAACTTATTATAGATTATATTAAAACAAAGCTAACGTTAACGCTATACTGTACAGTAAAATGAATAATACAAGGTATAATGCGAAATAATTAATCAGTACTGTATAATATGCCATCTTATACCAAACCTGTCACTAACACTGAACGTGTGTGACAAATATTAAATTACTATTTATTGTAATGACAAAAATTTATTCTAATTGGATTTAAGTTTAACGAACTCTATATAGAAGTACTTGTGCTTTACAGTAATGTCTAACTGATTCACTAATGCATTCAATGAATTTGATGGTCAGTTTTTCAATAATGCGAAATAAAGTAACCATATTATTATTCAATTAGAATATTATTACTACATTATAAGTTATTATCAAAGAAAAACAGTATTTTAACCGATAATTTTTCAAAGCCAGAAAGTTTTATGGCTGTCAAATTGAAAGATTTTGTTGGGGTTATGCCTTAGTAGACCCCCATTGTGTATTCAACAATTTATAATAACCCACCAATGAATATGCAATGCAGCAAACCTACTACAGTACTAACCATAGCATAATAAGATTTAGGAAAAATTTTAATCTCGTACTGTATATTATATTACGTTTTAATATCATAATATGACAATTATTTATTATGCATATAATCTTCAAGAATAATCTGAAAGTGACAAGCATGACATATTGCTTTATATTAATGGCTTATTAATGTATTGCACTTCTCTGTGATTTCCAGGGATATATCAAATACAATATATTTTAGCCATTGTTTGCAGATTAAATATTTTCAACATTACCTCATAATATCTTTCCAACAATTAATTATTTATCATTTTTTATTGTAATTAATAAGATTCTGTGATAATGAATCAATTACTGTAGCAAAAGAAAAAATATAATTACTTATAATTATTTTTATTTTGGAGATAATCTCATCAAAGCATCCCAAAGTGTTGATATTAAATAGTTTAGTCAATACAATAGTGTGATAATCGACTGATTTGTTTGAACTGTATAATATAATGCTTAATATTAAAGATTAAAATTGTTGTAATCATTAAGTTTATATTTTTCTTGAAAACATCTAATTTTTTAAATAAATAAAATATCTTTAATATTTCCACAATTTATACATTTAAATCTTAAACTTCAACTAAATAAGTCAAAAGTTAACCAATTAAGTGGTCATTTGTAACAGTGGCACACTTTCAAGTGGGCTAAACCTAAACCGTTAGTCAACATTGGATGACATTTTTTGGTTTTACAACATTTTGATATATTTCGGGAAATTTTCGTGCCGATTCATTCTATCTATGGTTTAAACCCTTTTGAAACTTGTTCTGTATTTAGTGTGTGTAAATTGGGTTTTTAAAGGAATTTTTTTAATAATATTATTATTGTTAAAAATGTTATAAAATATACAGTATTTAACAATAATTTATATTTATAATTGGGTTAATTAGTTGAAACATGTATTTTAATAGAAGAAATATTTTCAAAAAGAAAAAATTACTGTAATATAATCCAAATATTCTTTAGATATGAGGGTTTAATTGCATTAATCTTTAATTAAATCATATCATCGTTCTCTGCTTGAAAATTAATTATAAAATTTAAATTTAAATAAAACTTGAATTTCTTACAATTTCTTAGCCATTGTACTAAACTACGCTAAACTGTACAGGTATAACGTTATGACAAATGACATACAAATCACATCATATTCATTGAAGAGAAGTTTCTAATTGCTATATAATTTAACAAATACAACCCATAATTATCCGTAATTAATTCGAAAGTTGATGTTTATATAATCAATAAAAATTGCGATTATTATTTAATGGAAACCCATTTTAGTGATTTAACTATTTTAAAGTATTTCAACTTTTTCAAAACAAAATGAATATTTTGCTAATGAATATTTATGGGTTCTTAACCTTAAATTCAATTCAGTTTTGCTTCTGGTTATTTATTAGCTAATGTATTGTTGAAATAGTGAATGTTTGATCAAATACAGAAATAAATTTTGATGCGAAATAATAATAACTTGAGAGAGAGATCACAACCACAGGCAATCTGTTGTGCCCACACCTATAAACAGTATTATATTAGTTTTTATAAAAACTTAATGAAAAATCTTTTTTTAGACTTTGTGTATTTATTTTTGGTTTAACAAATATAATATCATATCTACGGTATATTATGATTTTCAAGTAAGCAAATAAAAATAAATATATTACACTCGCATAATTAATTATTCATGCGTTAAATTCATTAATAATCATAATAGTTCTAAATTCCAAAATAAATTTGTTTTTTAAAAAAATATAGTTTTTGGATTAATAATTAATTATGATTCTGTAACCTATTCTATTTTAAAACGAGTATTTTCCAATGCAATATTGTTTTTAACAAATTCTATTCTAACCAAATAATTGTTTGCGAGCATTATTATTCGCTTGCGGCTATTTCTTAGTTGCCTAAATACATACGAGTAAGACCAGTCTAAAGAAGTCTCCACGCATACTATTAGACTTAACTGTAGACTATTGTAAATTATACTTTGATTATAGGCTTCACCTTTTATACTATAAGTAAGCGTCAAAACAAAAATTTTGATAATAATATACTGTGTACAGTACGGTATTCTCTAGGTTTGAAAGCTGTTTTTTAGAGAAAAGACCGCTTCAACAAGGTTTCAAATAGAACTATTATTATTGAAGTTACCCTCAAAGTATGTTTCAATGGTATACGATTATATTTTACCGTTTTCTATACCTTTTATTATTATGAAAAATTATATAACTCAAGAGTAATGAATTCGCTTGAATTTAATCGAAACGAGGCAAAAATAAATTGAGTGCTTAGTATCAGTAACATCTACAAGAAAATGATAGAGATTTTTTATGGGTGAAGGGGTTAATTCAATTAATATTTAGCACAACAGCAAATTTTCAATAGAAATAAAAATTTGAAAAATTATTCTCAACAATGATAACATTGTAAATAAAATAAATTTGCTTAATTGTATTATAATTTTGGCGTGAATGCAACATATGGGCGAATATTCTTAAACATAGAAGACTATTTTGAACAACTTTGAGAAACGTTGACATTTTAACATTTTATAGTTGAGGATGAAGACAATGTGGAACCTCGAGGTCAATTACAAATAGTGTTTTATAGATTAGTGGTGGCACTGACGAAGGGAAAAATGTTTGTTTTTTCAGTATAAGGTGCTAACCTTTAGCAATTTATCAACGTTTAGCCCAGGAAGAGATTCTAGCGTGAAATCTTTAAGATCTGAGATTAAATTTAATATGCCAACTTTGTTTGTAAGGTAGTTATTTAAATGTAAAATGTAATGCGATAAGATAATGATAATAAAAATAAAATATCAGATTCAAATAATAAAAAATAAAGTTTACGTTGAAAAACGCAATCGAAATACAATATTTTTTAATTAAATTTTTTAATTAATTCATTAGAGTAATTTTTTTCTCCTTTTTAAACCAAAAGAATGGAATAAGAATAATTAATAAAAATATATTTAGCCAACACAAGCTTTAAATTTAATATTCATTTAGAGTTAAGGCTTACTAAATTGAGTTGCTTAAAATAATAATTAAAAATAAACATCATATCAATTATATTTTTGAACTCTTTATAGCTTAAAAAATTATAAAATTTTGTAATAAAAATAGTAATAAAATACTAATGAAAAATAATGAAATTTCATTTTTGTGATTGTTTTTTAATAAACACCTAAATGAGGCTGAAATTAAAAATAAATATTGAATAGAATTTCTAATGCTGAAAATTATGTTAAAATTTTAGATTTATAATCTTTTAAACAAAATGAATTTTAAAATTTTATGTCTAAATTTAAAAAATGTTTTATAAAGTTTTTTCATTTTGCTGATTTTTTAAAGTAAACAATTTACTTAATCTGAACTACAATCTATACCTTATGCTTAGTATAATTTGAAAGTCCTTATTTGAAATGTCTTTATTTTGTTTGATTAATTACGTTTGATAATGCATTTGATATAAGCATATTATTTATACAATTTCTATAATCATTAAATTCTGTCTGAATATTTAAGCTCCAGATAAAATTTTTTAATAGAAGATGAAATTTTAGAAAAAATAAACTATTTTTTGCGTTATTATAAATTTAAACATATATATTTTAAATTATGTATGAACCTAAAAACTAAAACCTCAAAGCTTAATCCCATTTTTAACACTATGGCCTTTAGCGTACAAAAAAATTTTAATATAAGATTTAGCTTAACAAGTAAAACTTTAATATTTAATTAAAACTGTGGTAAATATATATACCTATATAATGCATTAAAATATAGTATTATGAGCTTAAAAACTAAAATAAAAGCAGCAGATAAAATAATTATAGCTGTATTGGGAATCATATTTTTTATAATTATAGTTTTTATGAATTAATGAACGATTGGTAATAATAACTAAATAAGCATTTATTATATATTTTACTGTCAAGATTTGTTCGTAAAAAATAAAAAAAATAAGCACTATCTTTTTACGATGCATTCACGAGCAATCCAGTGGAAGCAATCAACGTACTGATGTAGGAATTTATTGATACGAAAATGTTATGAAAAAATTTAACTATGCTTTTAAAAAGTAAACTGACTCGAGAAAAATATTAAACTCTTGTTTTCGTGCCTGTATTTTTTTATTTGTCAAACCCCAATTTTTATTACCTTAAATGAGGTTGGGGTATATACACTTTAAAAGTTATAAATCTTAATGGTTATGCTAACGTGAGAGTTCTTGCTTTGTAAACACCGACTACTACTGCATACTGTACACTATACTCACTGTACTCACGAATAGTGATGCGTTTAACTGTAAGATTAGCTTCGTTTTGTAATAGCTTTTAATCTTGTTTTGGAATAAGTCACTTACTGTAACTCAAAATATATCTGTACGATTTTTGTGGTATTGAACCGCAACTCTTCTAGCAGTACAATCGTTTTTATTAGAATTTTATATTTGTCCGATAACTTTATAACTCTTTCAATATTTACGTCCTTAGAAAATTTAAACTATGCTTAATTTACTGTAATATCTTATACCGCAGTAATGTTTATTAAAAGTTTAATGAAACTTATAGTTGTTATGGCATTGATTATGATTATTTGTGAAAAAGCAATGCTTATGCAGTACTGTATTTACGATACCAAATTGTATTTAAATAAACGTTTTAACCTGCATTACAACTCAAAATTCAGATCGGATTAAGTGGGAGATAGAGAATTGGAACATTCATTCTAATTCTAATAATTGGTTGTTGTGCTGTATTCTTGAATATCATACAATTTATTTCTTAATTCCACTAAGTTTTCAAGAACCTACATAAAGTGTGTCTAAAAGTTAACTTTAACGCTGAACTTCAATATAATATATATGTACATATGAAAAAGTACTATAAAATAATGACATATAATGTATTCCATTCATAATTACCATTTATTACTGTCGTTTATTCAAATTTATCTTACGAAAAATATATAATGAAATAATAACTCAAATATTTATTTAATTTTGTACGAATATGTGTTAAGTCCTAAGTTAGAATCTAAGGTTAAAGCATTCATAAACTGAAATATTTTGAAATCCCATATACACCTGTTTTCACAAACGACTGCACTATTAATTTTAGAAAACTTAATTCTTAATCCTAATCTTTTGTAATCCCTTTCTATATATGAAGTTAACCTAAAATGTATGTCAGCGTTAAAGTTAACTTTTAGACACACTTTATTTCCCTTAAAATTGTTAAATATTTTAATTTATAATCTTATACTAAGTATTTGTATCAGTGTTAATGAAATCTGGTATCACATGCTTAACAAAACAAATAATTTAGAAAAAATGAAATCTTTATGTTTATACACTATTATGCGAAAATATCGATTGATAATCTCTGGAATTGTAATTCTAACTCTGCGAGAGATCAAACCCAAAATATGAATTTAATTTGCGGGAGAGAGTGGGAGCAAAAATATGTCCATTTTTGACCTTTGATCTGCTTTATGATATATATAAGAATAAGCGGACAGTTATGAATGCAGGTTTTTGATATGCCGGTAACATAACGTGTGTTGGGCTAAACTTGCTTATAGTGCTTGTAATATAGGGTATATAAAACATTAATAAATGTAAATTATCATATTAAACACCTTCTGCTGTAGCGTTAACTATTGTATAGGTTCCTTAATGTGTTTTTTAATGATAGCAATAAATTATTATTTAATCATTTCGGTGTAACGTTTAACAGCGTAAAGTAATTTTGATTATTTGTATAAATTATATAAAAAAAAAGAATCTAATGCTCAAACATTTATTTCGATTTTTAAAAATTAATTAAAAAACTAATGCGATGATTTAAAATTTAATTACAGCTGTAACTGTAAGATATTTAACAAAACGATATATAAGTGAATACAGTTCTGGAAAAGGTATGTACAGTATAAATAAAAAAAATAAGTAAAATAATAAATTTTTGCTTTACTAATACTATCCAATCTAAAAAAGAGGATACATTCTAAAGGTAATCCTTTCTTCTAATTTAGTGCAATGAACCAAAATTATAAATGATATTAGCTTATAAAATATTAGTTTGTGAGGATAACAGTCAAAGAAAAACTAAAATAATCTCATTTAAAGCAACAATTTTATTCTTTTAAGCCAAATTTGAATAAAATGCAAAATTCATTTGAGATGAATCACATGGTTGAAAGTAAGAATAAGTTAGTGGTTAATGTCATTTTGATATACCAAATCAATTTACATAATTTAAGAATAAAGTTAGCTTTCGGCAAAATTACAGTTTTAACAATAAAGTCCCATTCAATTGATCCGGTTTTGGTTTGCATTTAGTTCATCGACCCTGCAGTATATGCCAACAAACTTACAGCCAACCAACACAGTGTTGCACATATTTTTAATAATATAACGACTTACGAGTTAGAGTACAGTCACTACAGTAGATCCTTAAGTGAGAGTTAGGAGTTCTCCTCTGTGTCAGACTGTCAGTGCATTTACCCTTTAATTCATTAAAAGTTTAGTTGCAGCTATAGCTATAGCTCGCCAGTTATTTAATCTCTTACAATGTCAATGCCATTTTAAATTTACTATCAATCACTAGTTAATTATGAATTTAAGTTACAAAAACAAGTTAATACTGTCTTCGTTTGTGTTACTTTCTTTTTACTAATTTATCATTCATTCGGTATTAAGCATTAACATCAAACATTAATCACTAAATTTTCAAAATTACAATATTTTATTTATAACTATCATTTTTGTTTAGACTTATTCTATACTCATTCAGTCAATTTTGATGACCATATCACTGAAGTGGAAATATTAGATTCATCTAATTGTAAGGTATGAATATGTAAGGTACTGTTATATGTTAATTCATATATTTATATAACTAAATGGGCGATTCGTTTACTAAACATTAAATAAATTATAGTATTTATAGTTTAGTATGAATTCTAAATTCTGTACTGTATATGTAGAGATGAAAATATTAGTCGTTATGGCCTAATCTAAGCGTAGTCGCTATGGCTTACCTTAGACCGAATAACGGTTAGATTTAGTGCAACTTACAGCTTACATATCATTTTTTTAATCTCACAAAATTGATCATCAGTCGAATCCTAATTGGTTATAATATTATTAATCTTAAGAATATTTTGTATATTCTAATTTAATTAAAGTTTTTGGTAAAAGTGTATTTGCATAGAGAAGATAAAGCTCTACCCTTGTAGTGTATTAAATTACTTTTGCTAATTACTCATTAGTAAAATGTTCAATATTGTAACAATAAACCATTGGCTAGAATTTAATATTTAATATATGTCGCAATTTCCAACATTTTAATGACTTTTATATATTTATATTTTAATAATAATTAAGTTTGAAGCATTTCTTTATTTAAATCATTGAAATAATATGAATTTGAATAATAATAACTTAGTTTATCCTTTGGTCCATCATTTTATAAATATTCCAAATTAAAAATTTTATTTCACATTTCAATGAAAAGTCGAGCTTAAGAATTTAACTATTATCTAAGTTATTTGTATTTCTTTCAATCCGTCTCATGGTCTGTTCACAGCTAATCTATGACAGTACTTAATGTAATTTTAATATTTAAATATTTTAAAAGGAAAGATGGGAAGAGAGAGAGAGGAAATTAATATTTAATCCAAAAAAGTATTTCTATAAATTAGATTAATATTTTTTATATTTTATGTTATACTTTAGTTTAAAAAGTTGAATATTTACATCTTATTTTCCAGTGATTTAGAAAAAAAAACAAAAATAATTTTAATTTGTAAATACATTAAATAGAATGCTCAATGTCTATACGATCATATTAGTTGGGGAAATGCATTTGCTGTTATCTATTCGATATGCGATAAAAAAAGTTTCATACAAGCTCAGCATTTACTCGAAACCATATCTGTTTTAAAGGGTCCAAGAAAATATCCAGTAATACTTATTGGAAATAAGCGTGATTTGGCTGAACACGGAAGACAGGTATTAATGTAATTAAAACAAAATTTGCAAAAAACACAATATTTTATATTTATTGGTTTAATTTATTTTGTTTAAAAATTAAAGGGAGCACAATAATTATATAACATATATTTAGTTTTATGATTGTTTATTTGGGTTACATTTACATCATTTACTAAAACTTCATTCACACAATTTTTTACTGAGTTTGAAAATTTTATTTGGTTTAGCACTTAAAAAATATAAAAGGCTACAACTAAAAGTATAACTGTCATATAATTGAGAAAAATTTAACATAAGTAATCTTTTTACATTTATTGCTTATAATTTATATTTCCTGTAATTTTAATGTTGTTTTTGTTTTAAAATTTAATCTTAAAAAATTACAATCGGTAAACCAATATTTGAAAACCCTTATTATCTTAAGAAAAGTCTATATTTTGATAATGAACTTTATATATACCGTATATGATAAATTATCATTGATAACAATAATGATTGTGTGCTTCATATGTAATATCCAACTTTTTTAATCGATCAAATAGTTTTTGTAAAAGTTTATTGTAATATTACTTTAAGTAAATATGTTTGAGTTTTTAAAATTATATATATGAAACAAAGGTGAACATAGATGATGGTCACGAAATGTCACTCCATTATCAGTGCCAATTTTACGAAGTATCAGCGGCTGAGAGCAATGTCGGCGTTAGTTTAGCGTTTCAGAGTCTTATACGTGAAGCACAACCTTTATTCTCATTACGAAGTTTGCCGGCTATCAGAAGAAAGACCAGTTCCGGTATTACTGTTTCGAAGATGATTGGAATGGTATTTGGGAAAACAAAACATGGTAGGAATGGAAAGAAAAAATCTCTCTCAATATAATTAAGAAAAAAGTTGATCTCATAGAACTCTAATGTTAAGTGACATTTATTGAACATACCGTAAATTTAATACTGTATTATCATTTTTTTGTACATAAACTAATTTACTGATAAATTATTATAATTGTAAAATTAAGTATACTGTATATTGAATGCCGTCCATTATATGAATTTAATACAAAAATCTAAGTTTATTACTTTTAAATACAGTATATTTGAAAAACCAAAATTTTGTAAATACATTGATAACTTAATTAAATTAATTTAAGAATAATAAATTGCATCGATTATCAAACATCAAACTAAATTATCTGATGACGTATTTTAAATTCTTGGAATTTACAGTATTTCTTTTAGCTTTTAAATAATTTCAAAATTAACCCATTAATTTAAAAACTAATTTAGTTCAATACATAGAAAAGATTTTATATTTTTCCGTAAGTAAAATAATATTTATTGATTATCTTTAGGCAAACAAATTATTTGCCTATTCTTCCAATTTGTGTTCTTTTGTACCAAATATCTAACATTTATGTTCTTCAAAGAATTGAATAAACTCTATGCAAAATTTATGCAAAACTCATGTTCTATAAAGTCTTATTAGTAAATACGAAACGTATTTTAAATTACAACTAAAAACATAATTTGAATTTGTGTCACAATTTATATATTAATGGTTAATTACCTCAAAAATTTTAAAAGCAAAACTCTCTCTCTCTCTCTCTCTCTCTCTCTCTCTCTCT